>JAUELF010264009.1:0-11187 GCA_031471495.1 Clinocardium nuttallii | reverse complement strand
GTCACGTGGTCTGTAAATCTCGATCAGTTCACGCTTGCAAAGCCTATCGACGAATCGAAGATTTTTGTTCTTCGTAAGGTACTTGGCTTATCAGATGCCAATCTCTGTATTTATGTCTCTGCTCATCACTGTGTTCTTCGAAAGAAGACGACGAACAGTATAATTCATTTAAAGCTCCGTAAATTTAACTCATCCGCCATTATTGAAACCGAAACGACCCCTACGACCCCTACGTCATCACTATACACCGATAATCAGTATGTTTTCACTTTTCGCACTCGACAATTGACGCAAAAGCGTTATTTTATCACACAAAATTGATTTTTGTTTTACTTGACTCTGGTTACACTTTAATGTTTAAACCCCCTTTCCCACATACAACCCATCTGCAGCAGATGACTTCGAATATATATTTTCAAAAGGGATAAATATCTCCATACAATCAGCTTTAATCATAACATAAAGTTGAAAACATAGTGGCAAAAGGTAAAATTGCTCTTCGTTAGCAATTTCTTCTTTCGCCAAAACTCGCCTGCTGCAGAGGCATCAGAAAGCGTCTGCAAGAGGGAAAGGATTAATCTGATATGATGGGTACTCACCCACCTTATTGTGATATGACACTGAAATTGTAGCCATTTAGGAACCCAAACCTTATATATATATATATATCATGTGTTACCCGATATGATTGGTACCTTTACACACATCTTTGTGATATGACATTGAAATTGTAGCCATTTAGGAACCCAAACCTTATATATATATATATATCATGTATGACCCGATATAATTGGTACCTATACACATACCTTTTTTGATATGAAATTAAAATTGTAGCCATTTAGGAACCCAAACCTTATATATATCATGTATGACCCGATATAATTGGTACCTATACACATACCTTTTTTAATATGACATTAAAATTGTAGCCATATAGGAACCCAAACCTTATATATAACATGTGTTTCTTTGATTGGTACCTATACAAGGTTGCGTAATAACATGTTGTATAGCACTACTGACCTTGATATAACTTGAGACACTATACCATATGATACATTATACTGAATCCACAACGTATAACGAGAACAGAAGAACGGTGCTTTCGGTGTGATTCATATACCGTGGCGACTTGAAATAAGTGAAACGACATTTGCACGGCGCTGAAAGATTAAACTGTTCACTATTTATGTACCAATATGCACCAGGAACATTTCCAAATATCAGTAGGAACATATTAACCCATGTGGCAGTTACATTTAGAAACTCTTGCAGTAGAACCTCCACTTGTTGACAGATACTTCTGACATATTTATGTAAGTGATTCTTGTGTAAATCTTGATGTGCACAGTTTACAAAAGCAAACTTTCTTCCCATTGGCAGATCCTACTATACAATTAATTGTTTAACGCCGTTTTCCACATTTATTTTATATCACGGCGGAAATTTCACCTACCCATGTGTTTTTCGTTGCTTTCTAACACAAGTACTCATCAGAACACCATTTCAAAGCAACTAACTGTATATTTCCACATAGACTATAAGCCCATAGGTATGAAGAGGAATGACAACGCACGTCTCTCACGACCGAGCTACCGGGGCCCAGCTCATACTATACAAAGGCTACCCATAAGAGTCCTAACTGTCAGCACATACTAATTAATATAGTTTATTATACAGTCGAACCAGCGCTTAGGACCTTGGAATAGCGATTCCTTGAATATAGCGAATATATTTTTAGTTTCCCGAATTATCATTGTTTGTAAAAATGAACCTGGAATTAAAGACCACCAGCTTGTTGAATTCCCATGTTTGGTATTTTAATACAGGTTTGACCGTTTTTAGAACTCCAATTATTTGACATACATAATTATGTACAATGTAATACAATTATAATAATTATTGATATTGTTGTGTTGTCATTTATAATTTAATGTCACGTTGTTCTGTTTAAAAATTAGTGTTTCTTATGCTATGATGGATAAATATAGATAGATGTCTGACTATGCATGCCCTTGTTCTTTTCTTGTCAGTAAAATAAAGAACTTATTTAAATAAGGAATGTTAATGACGAAAACCATTATAAATAGGACATATACGAACTAAATGGTATTCATTCAATATCAGCACTACAATACCTTGAATCCCCTTCAATACCTAAATGGCATCTTTTTTCAATCATCAGACAATGAACCTGATCAACAGACCATTTTTTCGTCTGGTGCGGTTTTACACAGCTTTAACAACGTATCGTTTCTTTGAGGTTTGATTGATTGTGTGTTGGTTTACGCCGCTTTAAACAAACAAATTATACCACGTTTTCTTGGTAAGTTACCAGTACTACTGGTCCGTTTATACTAACAGCACCTGTCAGTCAGTCGTAATGCTAACCGCGCAACCCTGAGTTTCAAGTACCATTGCGACCTTTGTTAAAGTCTTTGGTATGACCGATGTGGACGCTCTACGGCACCAAGGCGGTCGTTTACGTGAAGAGAGGGTAGCCAATATCAGGGTAGCCAATATCAGACTTCAGATATACTTCCGTTCCGTTAACGATATCAATAAAGAAACGAATTTTGAAATATCTCCATAAGTCGACTATTGGATACCTTTTTACCATTAATTTTCAAAAACATTTTTCAAAGAATAATACAAAATAAGCATACTTCGTATATTGTTTATGCAATGTCGGTATTTTCGTTTATGTTTTCAAAGCAGATAGTTCTTAAACAAATACGTAAACTGCTAAACCATTACTGGATCGCCCGACATTCGGCTAGGTTTTGATTGGATCGAAAGTAGCCGTTTGTAATAAAAGATTGTTTTAAAGTCGTTGTTTTAAAACTGATGAAGACTGACTAAGTCGTGTAGCGGTCAGAGTCGGAGATAGGGCTCGGTCCCCTATCGGGTCATATAAACCCTTTCCCACCTGCAGACGCTTTTTGACGCAAACGCAGAAAACGACTGTTGGAAACATTCAGGCCAAATGAGTAATTGCGCATGATGAGCAATTTCTCCTTTGTCCACAATGTTTTCAACTTTATATAACAATTAATCTTTTATATAGATTTTTCGGTTTTTGTCACCATGGTCCGAAACTATAACATTTTGAAAACGGTCTCGATGCTCAGAAATGAACCTTATGTTCCAAGGAAGGTTTCTGATTGGTCAATTTGGAGAACGAATTTGCTTCTGACCAATTAGATACTTGAGCACAAATTCTGAGTACAGATTAAACTTGCTGCAGATTTGTTGTATGTGGGAAAAGGTTAAACACGTTTAATATTATAATATTGACTTTTATCTTTGCCAATCGGTATGGTGAATGTTGCTTCCTTATACAGTACCATATCTACTACGATAAATGTACAATAAATACACCGTAATATAACTGAAATAATGTTGAAACAATCATAAAATGCAATTAAAGCCAGCTGTAACGATGAACAGTTTCAAAGAAAGCCGACTGGCTATAAAACAAGCTCTTAACCATTTCACACATGCAATATCATTTGCAGCAAGAGACTTTAAAAACACATTGGCAACAAGTTAAACAATCTACATAAAGTGAAAGCTTAATTAATAGATAGTGAACAAAATATAGTGAGCAATATTTACTTTTGCTACAATGTTTTCAGAAACCGCCTGGAACAGATGTGTCAGAAAGCGTTTGTATGTTGGTAACGGTATGTTTTCTACAATCAGCCCAAGCAGTTGCCACCTGACCAAAGAACGATAAACAATATTGGTAGTGTGATTAATGAGAAAATCCGGTTTAACCCTTTCCTACATGCATGTTGAAGCATTTAAATAATACGCCTTTAAAAAAGACCATTATGGCAAAGGTATTTAATTTACAAAATGTGGACAAGTGCTTCTTTTGTCACTAGGTTTTGAAGTCTATTCAATAATTCTATTTTCAGTTACAGCGAGTTTCCTCAATTTTGATTCAGTAGCCTGCTGAATATGTATTGCATGGGGGAAATGCTTAATTGATGGGCATGTCGTGAACACAAATTATGACTTTTTCGTTTTATGAAACTTTTTCGATTAATTGTTTCATGCCCAAGAACGATATTGGATGTATGGTTGAAAATATGACTCCATTTGGTGAAAGATTAATCACGCCTAATGGTTACGGTTTGACAAAGTCAGGTGTCTCCTGACGTGCAATTATACTATTCCAATGAGATGTGGTCCAACCAAATACATCGTACATTATAATCAGTTCAAGCGGGAATGATATATATATTCATACTCATATTCATACCAAAGACTCGGGGTTTTGGGGGTAGCATAACGACTGAATTGCTGCTTTCAGGATGAATGGATCAGAAGTACTTGTAACTTAATAAGTATAATTTAAACATGTTGAAAACAGCGTACGAAACCAAACAGTCAATGCATCAATACGTTTGGAAGAGACAAGGACCAACGATAACGAAGTAGCGATACATTAAGGGATAAGTGAACGTGGAGAGGCTGCGAACAGACCCAGATAGTCTACGAGACTGGTCTAATAACTGGCTACTAAGTTTCAATAAATCAAAATGCAAACCTCTTCATTTAGGACATTAAATTAAAAAAAGAAGCTTTTCGCTCGATACAAACACATTAGATACGGTAAATGAAGAAAAAGGGATAACAAATGAAAATGATTATATTTGAAGCTGTCAATCAAGACATGTCACCCACAAAAAGATTCACTTAACAGAACCTGGACCTGTTATCATGTGTCTAATCTTTACATAATGCGTAGGCCAATATGGTCTATGTTGCTGGTAAAATGTAGTTTACAGTCGTGCATTAAGACAAATGCAAATGCTGTTTAAGGTAGAATATGCCTGGTGGAGTCTGTGATTTCCGCCAGAGGTCGCTATTTATTAGCAGATTTTCCGGTCAAGCCAACGAACAATATCGATCTTTTACGACTGTATATGGATATCACCGAGCACGCTAGCGATGTGCTATCCTAACGTCGCGTCTAAATATAATATAGAATAGGATATATGTATTGATTATAAACATACATACAATGTTTCAAACCAAATACAATAAATTAACAAATAAAAATACAAGAAAAAAAGAACAATACACAATACTAGAGCAAATAAAATTATGTAGAGAAATGTTTGCTTGGGTCAAGCATTATTATAAAGATGTTAATTTCTTTCTTTATAACATTTACGAATATACATACATACATTTAATATTTCAGTTTCCTTGCAGAATTTAATAAGCTTATCAATTTATACACACTTGGGTGTTTCCAATATTTCTTGTTGATATATCTTTGCCTGTTATGAAGATGTATATCAAATAAAGTGATACAAACTCTGTCTGATTGTTTAATTCTATTTCTTCCATATCTGTCAGTTTCAATCCTTAACAAGTAGCACTAACTTTCCAATTATTATTATCTTTATTTGAACTATTTTATTGTTATACACATATATATATATATGTATGTGTGAGAGCTCATCCATTGAGAAAAAGTGCATGTTGACATTTCTGAAAGGTTAAGGTTCAGATCTTAACATATAGAGTCTATGCAATTAACAGAAGTAGTCTAGTCATTCGAGCATTCAAGGTAGGACCAATTGCAAAATAATTGATTTTTGCGATAAACTATTGTTGAATATGCTCTTTCAAAAAGGTAGACATTTGCGAACCTAAATTTAAAGGGGGGAAATGAGAAACATCGTCAAGTTCATAAATTAACTAAACTTGTGTCAAGGCAAAATCTGATAAGTTTGTATAATTAATATATTAACATTGTATATATAGCTAACGCTGAGCGGATACAAAGGCTTATCTGAATCTAAACTGTTCTCAAAAATCAACTTGTATTATTTCCATGGATGGGGTCGTATGTTCTTTATACATATCTATAAAAAGGAAAGTGAAAACTGTAAGTCTAGATAAGAATGCACTATTTATTAAAACAGTGTGACCACAGGAGAGGTTGCAAACAATGAACAATATTATGCGGGGGATTGAATACCTCCATATATTGTCATTCTCAGCTTCCAGGAAGTGTACATTTGTAAATTTTGTGTGCTGCCCTCTGGGTTTTTTTCAAAATGGACATTTTTTCTTGAATGTTTAGGGATCAGTTAAATAGGTCCACAACAAGCTAAACAGTATGCCCATTATACAATGTTAACGTACACAATGTAAAGTTTAAATCCCTGAAGTTGTATACATAATATAAATAGTATAAAAATTGGCTTGTGCACAAACAACAAAATGTAAATTTATATTGGAACCATTTTGTGTTTGAGAAAATCCCTAGTCATAGCGTTTGTTGTATTTTTACACAACGGGTAGAACTGTTCACTGTAATGGAAATGAGTATCACATTTAAAACACATGTCTGTCAATGTTGAAGATCACTAAGAGCTCATAAGTCTGTTTAAATGCTTTGACAAATAATAAACTCTACATGTTGCCCCCCATGCAGACGGTAATGCTGATTTCGATATTTGAAGTTATTTCTCCTTTTGAAGACTTTTGTACTTCAAATTACCTCCCTTTAAGAAATACCAGGATTTTATCCCTTGTGATTCTGATAAACGTTGAAATTATATGAATTAAACTTTTATTTAAATTAATAACAACATCAAAATTTAATTTAAGGCAAGATAAATGCGTACACATTTCGTTATTTGTTTATAGATACCCTAATATATAGGTATGAATATACAATTTATAGACCAATTTAACCCGTTTCTCATTGTTTTAAAAGTAGATTGCTGCAAAGGTGTCCAGGGAAAAGTAAAAATGACGTGCTATTGCATGCACATCCTAAATTGTCTGTGCTGTAGTTTTATTGACAAATAATAAAATTCAAATATTCTGACAAACATATTGAAAAGTGTATGTGGAATTCACAAATATTATGCCTTAATGAAAGCACTGTATAAATACTTGGACTCAGGATGGGAAAGACTACTCATTTCCATAACTGGTAATGATCAATGATTAGTTGGCTGTGTGTATGGTCAAACTACCTTAGAATGGAAATTGGTTTATAAACAATGAAATGCTTCAATTATATTTCAATGAAGGAAATTCACTTCGTTGACAAAGAAATGCAAGTGATCATACATTTTCACTTGACCCCACCCCTTATGTCCCAATATGCCCCACTGTTTTTTTCAACAACTATAATGTTAGTGTTATGTATAACTGCAGTATAGATTTCCGTCAACATTGATGCGTTGCATCAATTTTCTCTTGTAAGTCTGTATAAATACCCGACAAATAATGAACTCTACATGTTGCCCCCATGAATCTAGTTAATTAAAAGTTCCATTGTGTGCTACATCCTCCGAATTTTAGTACTTCAGTTCTTTGATTTCATTTTGCCAATAGGTTTTTAACGCAACCCTTATTCAGTAAATAAACCTCCATTCATAGAAATATTCCAATTTGCTTTCCTATATGTATGCAGAGTCGTCTGCCACAGATTTATTGCATGATGGAACGGGTTAACATACATAACTTTATGAAACTTGTTTGATAAGTATAAAAATGTGTAGATGTCCAGGCTGATCTGAATCCAATACTCTAACAATGTACTCTATACACTGTATTTGTATTCCAATATCTGATTGGTCAAAAGCAAATTCATTCTCCAAATTGACGAATTGACAACGGCGAACGTTTTATAGTTTCGGGTACGATGTAAATTGATTTACCGAACACAGTATAAGCCACTATGTGTTATTATGGAACTCCTTTACTGTCTTAATAAACGCATTGTATTTCAATGTAAACGAGATACATATTTCATTTGACACGGTACGTTTTGACATGCAAAAAATGTGTAGACACAGTAGAATAATCATTATATGGTGTGCAAACACGTATCGAAAGACTGACTGCATATCATGTATTGCATATAATGTGGTTTGTATTGCAGGCGACGTTGTTTGCACACCATACAAATGTTATTCTAACATAAAGTCACGTGAAGTATAATATTATTTAAAAACCACCATAATTATATAACGGAAAAGGTACTGCATATCATGAACAATGTACCATGTCAAATGAAATATGTACCTCGTATTCATTAAAACGTAAAACAATACAACAGCAAAGGCGTTCCATATGTTCCCTTTAAATGTTTCGCTGCTTTCATAAAATATGAACATTTTGTTAGACTAACCAACCGACTGTTCAAATCTCATTAAATTCAGACCAAAATAATACGCTGTGCGTTTAATTGATCTAAAGAATTCATATAATGTCATCTTAAATTGACCCTTAATGCAGAAATGTTCATGAATTTTCTCTAATTCACCTGTCCAATGATATCACGTGATATGACTAACACTAAGCCATCGCCGTTTCTCTATCTCGTATATGTATACATGTGATCTCCCCTGTTGATACATAATGGTTTTGTAGGCAACAAATGACGTCAATATGAGACGACCTGTAATAGGCATTCGTCAAGTCTTTAAGAGCATTTTCTACTTTCTGCATTCTGGTTTTAAAGAGTTTGAAACTGCTCAGCTAGCTGTAAGTTCTTACTCTTGTTTGAGCGACTTTTGTGACATTAACAGTGTTAGGTAAATGTGTATACATTCCATAACCTAGGACGCACCCGCGTGTAAGTAGTGTTAGGTGAATTTGAATAAACACTCCTTAACCTTGCACATGCCCGCGTGCAAGTTGTGTTAGGTTCGTGAACCTTGCAGACGCCCGCGTGTATGCAGTGCGAGGTAAACTTGTATTACGCTCCTAAACCTAGTAGACCCCCGAGTGTTACTACTGTTAGGAGGTACACTTTGATTAAGCTCCTAAACCTAGCAGATGCCCGCGTATTACTACTGTTAGGAGGTACACTTTGATTAAGCTCCTAAACCTAGCAGACGCTCGCGTGTTACTAGTCTTAAGTTAAAAGAAATTACGCTTCTAAACCTAGCGTATTACTACTGTTAGGTAAACTTTGATTAAGCTCCTAAACCTAGCAGACGCCCGCGTGTTACTAGTGTTAGGTATACAATTATAACGCTCCTTAACCTATCACTTGCCCGCGTGTTACTAGTGTTAGGTATACAATTATAACGCTCCTTAACCTATCACTTGCCCGCGTGTTACTTATGTTAGGCTAACTGTTATTATGCTCCTTAAACTAGCACTGGCTCGCGTGTTACTAGTGTTAGGTGAACTTGAACACACTTCTTAAACTAGCGCATGCCCGCATTAAGTAGTGCTACGTCAATTTAATTACAATCATAAACCTAGAATGTACGTGCGTGTTTGCAGTGTTATGTTAATATTAATAAACTTCTTAACTAAGCATTTGCACGCATTTAAGTAGTGCTACATTAATTTAAACACTCCTAAACCTAGCAGACGCTCACGTGTTACTTCTGTTAGGTAAACTTTTATTACACTCCTAAAACTAGCACGTGTCCGCGTGTTAGTAGTGTTAGGTAAAATTTGAAGGCACTCCTAAACCTAGCACTTGTCCGCATGTAGGTAGTGCTACGTAAACCTGAATACGTTCCTAAATGTAGCACAACCCGCAATAAGTTTGTCAATTTAAATATACTCCCAAGCCTAGCATTACCCCCCGCGTGTAAGTAGGGTTACGTGAATTCTAATACAGTCCTAATCATAGCTAACACCGTAAGTAGTCTAATCCCACAATCCTTAGCGCCAAGGAGGAACGAATGCAATTTGTACAATTTGGAATGGAATGTCCAGGTAAATCGAAGCCGCAACCTTCCGCCCCGAGACGGATGCTCTACCACTGCACCACCGAGGCGGTTAAACCTCTGTTCTATATCGGTACTCAAGTGTAATTAGAGTGCGTTGTTTTCTCATGGCGATGTTTCGAATATAAAAGTTCGGTCCCAGCGCCAATATTTGTTAATAAGAAGCAGAAAATAGAAAAACTAATTAGTTACACCACGCTGTTTGTGCTGTAGGGGCGATGTTCAAAGTTGAGAACAAACAGTGTAAACCCTTTACTACATGCAGACGCATTATGACGCATCTGTAGCTGATGAAAGGATTTTAACAAAAGGAGAATTGTTAATTATGGATTTATCAATTTCTACTTCTGCAATTACATACTTGTTTTATTAAATGACTATACTCCAATTTGTTAGAGATGTTTCTTTTTCTCTCTCTAAGTTATATCGAAAGTCGTCTGCTGCAGTAATGTTTTATGTAGAAAAGGGTCTATTGCTTGTTTCGAAACATGAGAGGTTTCTTTAACTGAATTTAAATCTTTAAAGAAAATCTTCAAAACGTATTCAAAGCTGTGTTTTCATATTAAAAGGAGGATAATTTGATAGGAATAAGGTTATGCCCTTCTTGAGCAAAGATTTCTTTTCAATCTTTGGTTTGATTAAGCTATATTTTGTATGTTTGTTGTCGGGGTTTTTTTTTCATTGTAAATTGTCTGTTTTTCTTAGATAAAATAATTACCAGGCAGACGATAAATAGAATTTAGCTTAAACTAATATTTTTAAAGGATAATATGCCTAAAGACATACTGTTATTCTTGTATTTGCTAGAACATTAAGTTCGTCGCAGTTTTTGAGTCCCGGTTAGCGATATTGGTTACTGTTACATCTACTTACAGCGAAGTCGTCAAGTGAACAAGTGTATACACACGTATCTACCGTCGAATTATATTCCTTACAGACTACAATGCATCTTCTGGCATCTCCCTCAGCTTCGCCCCACCACTTTTCACTAAACTATTTGAGAGTCAATGTACCTTTAACCATTTCCAATGTAAAACACATTTGCAGCAGACGATTTTGAGAACATTATATTTATAAATACTGAAATTTTCTATAAATTAAAGAACAATTCTTGAATAAAGTTGAAAACATTGTGGCAAAAGTAGTTTGCTGTCGTGTCAATAAGCGTCTGTATGATGGAAATTGTGGTCAAATAATGCCTCCGTAATTAAAAGGTATAATTATATATTTCTGAACACTATAGGTGCAGATCACACTGTACGTCGCCTCTGTTTTATTAGAATATACACACGTTGATAGAAGCATCTCATTATGATAGTGTAAGTATAAAAACAGTGTATATATTTATCAGATACACAGGGTGGTCTAGGTCTACACTTATCACAACAGTCAACTTGTATCAGATACACAGGGTGGTCTAGATCTACACTTATCACAACAGTCAACT
>JAUELF010263998.1:0-11189 GCA_031471495.1 Clinocardium nuttallii | reverse complement strand
ACAATTAAACAAAGGTTAATCGACGAATTTTTACAAAAATGGTATCATGATATTGAGACTGGGCGCACACTTAATACAGTATATATGCATCTAAAATCCGATTTTGGTCTTGGAAACTTTCTAAATTTAAGTATTTATAAGAAAGTTACGCGTCGGTCTCACAAGAATTCGAACATCAGTCCATAAGTTAAGAATAGATACCGGTATATTTGCAGGTGAAAGGGAAGATCGCCATGAACTTTTATGCACGTACTGCTAAATGGGCGAAATAGAAGATGAATTCAATTTTATCCTGCAATGTCCATACAATTTAGATCTTGGAACCAAATTTGCAAAAAAAGAAATATTGGAAAAATCGGAATATGTTAAAGTTGGTTGAGGTTTTAAAAACCAAAAATAGAGCTGACCTTATCAACCTTTGTAAATTTATTACATTTTCCTTCGATTTAATATGTATGTATTGTATGTATGTTGATATTCCTTAAACAAACTATACACTAGGTTCAACGATGAAATATAGATACGCATGTACATGATATACTGGTGTTTCTGTAGGTCTTTGACAATGTTTGGATATAAACAAACTTTAAATGTCACAATGATGTAGTTACATGTAACCCGTTTGTTTGCGACCACCTCGGTACGAGAGGTCTCATGTTCGATCCCGGCCGGGTCATACCAAATACTTTTAAAATGGTAGTAATGGTTGCCTTCCTTGTTTCAATATTGTTGAAAGCGGCATAAACCACCGAACAATCAATCAGAATACGTTCTTTAATATATATAGAAATAAAGTCGCAGCAAAACCAAACAAAATTTCCTTTTTCTTGAAAACATCTAGGCAAAACTACAGGAACTCTTTACGAATGAAAGTACACTTATTAAATTGAATTGAAAACGGATGAGCAAATTCTCCTTTTGTCATATTGTTTTCAAACGTCATCTATTGCAGAAGCGTCAAAACGCGTCTGCAAATGGGAAGGGTAAAAACTCGGTATTAAAATTATGCTTCTCATTTTTCACAAACAATTTAGATGTTGTTTTTGTATTTGTTTATTAGTTTTATTTATCCATATTTGTGTTCAACGCCGACGACTCCGCTTGCTATATGGAGATTGGTATTTCATTAACGCTGTGTCTACAATACTGACATATCGGACGAAATCTTACGTTTACATAGCGAGCTTTCTTTTATCTGGAATATCAAAGTCTAGGACATGGAAACTTTAACTTCAAAATGAGCCTTTGCTGTCTGCATTATAAACAATACAACAACTCTGAGTCATACGATACAAAATATCAACCGTTAAGCCATTGAAACGCATATATCCCTGGATTAACTGTGACTATAATACATGTAGTTTTCTCTACATGTACATGATGTTTTAGTTTAAACATATAATACTGTCAAAAAACAAAACCATGTGATATTTAAAAGCATATATACATATGTTTACATAGTATAGGCAAAATAGTCTGGCCACAAGTTCTCTCAACTTAGGAAAGGCCATTCCCTATAATTTAACTTGCATTATTTTAATATCTACCGTTTTACAGTAGAGTTTGTATATATGTTTAAGCCATTTCTTGTTTTTGTAAAATAATTTTGTTCCCGTTGTAGTTTGGTAATTTTGTTTGAAAAGGCTCAAAATAAAACTAAATTAGTTATTAAATGAAAGTTTTTGATCTATTTAAAACGTGACTTTTCCATACCGTCTTTATATATTAGCATATTCCTTAATCTCAAACATGCGCTCTTTTGATAAAAGGGAAAAAGTCCAGAACGGGATAATAGTTGAAGCTAATTTAAAACGTTTTCATTGATTAATTTGAAAAGAACAAAACATCAGAATAGTTTTATAATGGAACAAGGGTGTTGGAACATAATAGTTTTATAATGGAACAAGGGTGTTGGAACATAATAGTTTTAATAATGGAACAAGGTCGTTGGAACACAAGTGTCGCCTGTCAAGACATTAAGTGAAAGTGAAAGGGACAGAGCGTTGATACCTAAGTATCACGCAACCAAGGCAGGGGATGTAAAAGGCTAGAGATGTGGTCCTTGTGCACTGCACTCCGTCTCATTGCGAAATATTAGTATATGGTGTCCCTAATAAACGAGTACGTCTGGCATGAACCAACAAATGCGACTATATTGGTCACCTTCCCGTGTCCTACAGTATATTATTATGTCTGGCATGAACCAAGAAATGCAACTATATTATGTGTCACCTTCCGGTAAATATTGCTATCGAATATAGACTAAATGAGTAAATATTCAACTAAACGTCTAAAGATCTACATTGGACCATTGAAATAACATGTTTTGAATCGATACACTAATAATAAAGCAAAATTCTGTAAAAGTTTAAAAGGCTAACCTGTTAGTTCACAACAGCTTAACTCTAAAGCATTTTGTTTGCAACACCATTTCTGAAGGGCACCACCATTATTGGTCTATGCCTGACGTTAACACGAAATGGTTGGGAAGGTTACATCTGACTTATTGCAATATTTATACTTATACAGAGGAACACAAATATGGTCTTTGTTCACAGGTGGTCTTTGAGTGCAAGGTCATTTATGCAGAAATCGAGACATTTGGATTCTAACGTTGTGGTTACTATATATATAGGATATGTTTTATTCCAAGGTGGTATGTTGTACATGTTTGACTGTATATCTTATTTTCGTCTGCAAAAAACAATCACGCAAAGGGTGCAGCACAATGCATTTTTAAAAAAGACTCTAAACTGTCTTTGAAGATACATCATAACCATCAACCAAATCACCGTGCTTCAATTGATATCCCTGCACAGTTTTGAGTTATGGTCCGGACAGGAAGGAGGCCTGGCGGACAGACGGACAACCTGGTTATTTGTTTAACCATTTCTCCTCTACAGCAGACGACGTTTGAAAACATTGCTGCGAAAAGTTAAATTTCTCCTTATGCCACAATTTTATAACTTTATTCAATAATAGTTCTTTCATTTAATAGAAAGTTTCCATACGTTTGCCTAAATCTTTTCAAATGTGTTGGGAAATGGTTTATTATATATACACAGTCTGCACCACAGCTATACCACATGATTGTGTTTGACATATTATTGTTTTTTCCCCTCTCCCACATACAACAAATATGCAGCAGACGACTTTGAAAACTTGTTTGTAGTTATTTTGAAAATGTTTTTAAAATATAGTTGCATCGTCAAATATAATTGAAAACTGTGATGTACATTGAGAAATTCCTCCATTTGCAACAGTGTTTTCAAATGTCGTTTGCTACAGAGATGTCAGAAAGAATATGTATGTGGGAAAGGGTTAAGCAATAAGACATGTGTTTACGTATTCAAAGAGGTGCGTGTTTAATTTCCGGTCTTTTCTCCAAAAATGCCAGTTGGAAAAAAATCTGTTTGAGTCGCATCACGTAATAAAGGATTTGGTAAAAATCGCAGCTTCGTAAGTAACATCACCGTCCGCCTTCAATTATACTGATTTAACGCCGTGCTCAATCGGGTGTGCCAGTTATATCGCGATGGTCAGTTAACCTTGCGTGTGTTTCTTTGTCTCGCTCATGTAGCACACACCCAGTTCTTCCCAGACCAACAGCCTATACACACTTGTTAAGAGGGTGAGGACAAATTGCGAAAAGTCACAATGACGTGTCATTAGTCGGAAAGAATAAATGCCGGAGCCGGATATCAAATAAGAGCATTTTAGTTTGCTGTGTTCATCTGGAGGACTGCGACGGTAAATCCGTTACATCGCGGCGGTCAGTTCACTTAACGTGTGTGTTTACAGACTTTCTCGCATATGTACTCAACCAAAATCTTACCAGAGAATTAGGCCAATTGATGGATGACGAGTTATTCTAGTACGATTGACTTTGGTCAATTATCGGAAAAAGAATGTTAGATCCGGGGTTCTAACTGACACACTCTGAAGTGATAGCCTTGATTTAAATTTAAACGGGTGTTGTCTTTCAGAACTTTGATAAAAGTAGTAAGTGTGAAATAGGAGGGACATGACCAAGCAGCAAGGGGAATAACTCTACTTTAAAAGTTCGCAAATTGTCTTCGTATCAAATATAAGTTGATACATTGTAAAATAAGTAAGAGCTTGTCGAAACACAATGAAAAGGTAACTTTAGAAATATGCATACCTAAGATGGGTCTTGTTCACTGTGTAAGTTTGGAGATGATACATTGGAACATATATGAATGAATGACCGGACACAAAGGAAGAGACAAATGGCGATACCTCGAGAACTAGACAAGCTAAAGGTGTATGTATACTGTGTATATACTAGACAAGCTAAAGGTGTATGTATACTGTGTATATACTAGACAAGCTAAAGGTGTATGTATACTGTATATATACTAGACAATCTAAAGGTGTATGTATACTGTATATATACTAAACAAGCTAAAGGTGTATGTATACTGTATATATACTAGACAAGCTAAAGGTGTATGTATACTGTATATATACTAGACAAGCTAAAGGTGTATGTATACTGTATATTTCAGATCAATCAGTATCACTGGTGCAAGTCTGAAATGAATCCACTTAATTAAACAGAGGGATGGGTCCACGACGAAGAAGTGATCCTTAAATGTCTTCGTGCATACTATGCTTGAGACAAATAAAGGTATCTTTCATTGCTGGTCCCGAAAAAAGGATTTGACAAGAATGAGAGTACCGTGTGTGACTGTCGTCATACGCATGTACCATTGTAGCACAGATACGGAATCGTTTCAGACTGTGTTTCAAATGATATTTTTGATGCATGCACTATTGCGTAATAACCGTCTGAGAACAAAAAAAAACATGAATACCCATTATTAACCTTTCCCAAACACAGACGCTTTCTGACGCCACTGTCGCAGACGTCTTTTGAAAACGGTGTGGCAAAAGGAGAAATTGCGAATTCTCTATTTGATACAGTGATTTCAAAGTTTTTATTTAGGGAGATAGTCTACATTTGTTACTTGATCTCTTTGGAATTGTCTGTTGCAGATTTGCTATTAATTTACTGTATTTGTTAGAACAGGTATACATTTTTAAGATCATTTCCGAAACTACTCTAGACGAAAGTTCTTTTCCTACACAAATTGATGTATAAACCTGTGTTTATTGTAGTTTTGGATCTCTTTACTCTATCAATGTTGAAAGAAAATACCCATTGTTATAATGAACAAAGAGATCACTGATACTCGCATACACACTTACTATGTATGTGTAAGGTAAACTGTCGCATGGCGAATACATAACAAGGTCAGTTTATATTGTTACTCTACGTTAAAACTTAGAATTACGTTCGAAGGCTGAACGATTCTATATTAGTTGTTGTCTCCCTTTAATGCTTCATACATTTAACCAACATGTATCCGATAGTTAATGGACTGCATTGTTAAGTATCATTAAGGTCAGATGGAAGTCATTTATGCTCCGACGACCATTATAACGTTTAAGGATTACTATTTCCCATAAATCCAAATAGCTCAGAAACCTTTTATTATTAAAATTCTACGAATCACATATTGGACCTTTCTGTCTATTTTAGCAATGACATCAAATCAAATGTCGCTCTTTTCTCGCGGTGAATTTTACTTTTTATTTCAGAATATATATTCATATAGCTTAAGACAAACACTGTTTTGGTTTTGGTTTTGATAAAAAAAAAACGCTTTCAACTACAGAATTATTGTCCAATGGGAGACCACTTTAACAGTATTATCGATTGACAGCCCGGCGCTCAGATCCGAATTGCTTCCCTTTGACCCATCATTCTCAGTGTCGGGTTTTTACCAACCATGTGTCCCCCTCGCTCTGGAAGTTGATTGATTGATCGTAATCAAATGTCACCCTATTCCCGCAGTGAATTTTACTTTTTATTTCAGAATACATAAGAGCCGTTCCACGAGAAAACCAACATTAGTGACTCTGCGTAATGTATCGACCCAGATCAGCATATGCATGCCGCGCAGGCTTACCAGGACGGACACATTTCGCATACTGTGGATTTTCTGTTTCAGGAATCATTTCTCTTTACCTCTATCCCCCTGAAACGGAATGTGTCGGCTGGATTAGCCTGCGCGGACTGTGGATCTGGGTCGATACATTTCGCAGAATCATTAATGTTGGCTCATTTTCAATATAGCTTAGGCAAACACTGTCATTTGGTTACAAATTCAGCTTCGATAACAAAAACGCTTTCAACTACATAAGTATTGTCTAATGGGAGACCACTTTGACAGTCTTATCGATTTATCTGAAAATCTGCCCGGCGCTCTGTAGCTCTGATCCGAATTGCTTCCCTTTGACCATCAGTCCCCAGTGTAATACTTTTACCGATTAAGCACGTAGACCCCGTGTCCTCCTCGCCCTGGAAGTTGATTGGTTGATCGTTAGACTGTTATGGTATAATGTTACACAGCACATGTTTGACAGAGCAATTGAAAGGAGGAAGTGTGGAGGTTATTTAGCAATAGGCACTAGGCTCGTGGAAACACTCATGTATCTCGTGGATTTATAATGTTCAATATCGGTGCCGTATTTTACTACAACAGCAGTGCAAACACGACTGTCAACGTAATCACACCGGCCCGAATGAGCTTCCTTTTGCTTTCCGTATACGAGAGTGGTGTGTTTTTCGTCGATAGATGTATAACGTGAGTTTTGACCTAGAGGTTTTATTCAAATGATCTAGGGTGTAGACCAATCAATCAAATGTTGTATTTAATGAATACTAGCGAAGAACTAAAAGAAATTAAACGTTTTGATTGGTTCATAGTTATGTTGGCGATCCTAAGATAGGCACTAATAAGGTGAAGTTTTAAAATAAAATGTTCTGCATACAAACCTTTAATTGATTTCCTTAAGAAATAAATTTCAGTGAAAAAATCAGTGAATACGTATAAAATATAATATTTAAGAGCAAAATAATAATTATTTTGAAACATGATAAGATTTCAGTTATTTATCGTCAATTGAAACTTATTTGGGAGCATATCGTAATCTCCAGTCATGTAACGTATTCTCGGTATTGTTCCATTTCTTAATGTTTTCTCATACTGATCGACGTTTATCTTTTTAAAATATATTTCTTGTTTAAACTGGCCGAATGTCGATCGAATGCTTCCGTTTGCTTTCCGAATGTTTTCAATATGGTTTCAGAATGCTTTCAGAGTGGACCGAAAATTTCCCACATGTTGAGTTCGAAAGCTTTCCGTATGCTTTTCGAGTGCTTTCAGTACACGGCGAATCGACCTAAAATGAACCGAACTCCTTTCCGTGTGCATTCTTAAAGCGTTCGGAAATGGTTCGTCATAGTATATGTCCATTCGGGGTGTTCTGAAAGCATAATGAACAAATTGTGCATTCTAGAAAAAAAAATCCATTTTGTGGCGATCACATTTGGCCGAATGCTATTCCTTTTGCTTTCTGAATAGGAATTTGGGTGTTCAGGGATTATATTCGTGAAGCATTCGGTGTGTTCTAGGATCATACTGGCTTTAGGCTCTGTACGGATGCATACGGAACGACATTCGGTAGCTCAAACAACGTGTTGTGCAAATTCAAAATAATTTTCATCAACATTTTCCAATGTTCGTACACATCCATAATGCACAGTACATGTCGTATGCTTTCAGAACACCCCCGAATGGACACGTTTTCAGTATCCTTTCCGTATTTGTTTTCATTCATGCCCCCGAAAGTATAACGAATAACCAGAAACCTTCCAGTATTCTTTCAGAATATTTTCCGAACTTCTCGTACACTTCCAGATTGCACAGTGTGTTCCATATGCTTTCAGAACACCCCGAATGGACATAGAACATGACGAACCCTTATCGAACGCTTTCCGAATGCCGGTTAAGTCTTTCCGAATGCCCCGGTTAAGTCCGCAAACTTCCTATAAACAGGGGAGCTTCTGTCAATACGAGTCATGTGTCATAGACAGAGAGGACGATGACCCCAATGTCATCCCCGGCGAATGGAAAGAGGAAGGGACCTCTTAGACATGACTCGCCACTTGGGCGGCAACCTTGACACCCTAGCTGCCAAGAACCAGAGGGATATACTGAAGGCGTACTACAACTATGATGCAGGCGCTATTGCTTGGCAGGAGAGGATGATCTATTCGGGGTGTTTGGAAAGCATACGGAACCCAGCAACTCCAACGTTTCATTCCGAATGCACCAAGAACTAGACGCATCCGTACATGCCGCATGCTCCTAAAATGCTTCCAGAGTACTTCCTGAATACACATACACAATTCGCATGATTCGAAAGGTCGATGAAAAACATTTTGAACATGCAAAACAAATGTTTGTAGCTACCGAATGCCGTTCCGTATGCATATGTACGGAGCCGAACAGCCAGTATGATCCTAGAACACACCGAATGCTTGGCAGGAGGGGATGATCTATTCTGGGTGTTCGGTAAGCATACGGAATCCAACACTTCCAACGTTTCATTCCGAATTCATCAAGGCACAAATAACTAGATACATGTTTCCAGAACGTTTTCCGCACACGCCGTATACTCATAGAATGCTTCCCGAATACTTCCCGAATACACATGAATTCGGATGATTTAGAAGATCGATGAAAATTATTTTGAACACACAACATAAATGTTTGTAGATACCGAATGCTGTTCCGTATAAATCGGTACGGAGCCGAACGCCAGTATGATCCTAGAACACACCGAATGCTTGGCGGGAGAGGGTGATCTATTCGGGGTGTTCGGAAAGCATGCGGAACCCAACACCTCCAAAGTTTCATTCCGAATTCACCAAGGCACCAAGAACTAGATGCATGTTTCCAGAACGTTTTCCGTACATGCCGTATGCTCATAGAATGCTTCACAAATACTTCCCGAATACACATGGACGCCACATTCGGTCGATTCGGAAGGTCGATGCAATTTATTTTGAACATACACAACAAATGTTTGTAGATACCGAATGCCGTTCCGTATGCATCCGTACGGAGCACCGAATAACCAATATGCTCCTAGAACACATCGAATGCTTCCCGAATATGATCCGTTCGCCCCCAAATTCGGAATGATAACGAAATGACATACGGTCCATTGTGAGTTTGAAGCTATTTACTCTTGTAAAATAGTTTACACCATTAAGTTCGAGATAGCACAATAACTTCAGACTTTTACAATAGATAACGCATATGCTAACGTACAGATGAGTGTTCACTGTTGTCCACCCAAATTTCCATCCCCTTACCTATATTTATTTCCTACGAGTGTTTAAATACGTTAGAAAGAACCTTAAATGCCGAGTCGGTAGCAATGCGGGCTGTCAATTCAGGTGTTGTGTGTTAGAATCCTAGCGATCTTTATAACAAACATGTGTGGCCGAGAGGCACGAAACAGCAACAACCCCTGCTATTTTACAGATTTATAAGCTTGGCATTGGTCTGTTTTATGCTTGGTAACAATGGAACCCTAGTCTAAATTACGATTTACAATTAAAGTTGGAAAGGAAATAGACAATTATTTATCATAAACTATTTAATCAAGTATTATATATTGTTACTTCAGTATTCGTTACAAAATTGCAACATACTATAATGGCTGTATCATGTATGCCGCCGTTATAAGCGTAATCAATGTATGTTGCTTAATTTCTTATGTTGATTTGACGAAGCTGTTTGTTGGAGAGTCGGACTCGGATTAGATAGCTTCCGAGTTGTTCTGCAAATGTTTCGAACCTGTATTAGTAGTTTAGTATACATGAACGGAAAGTTAAACCGCTGGTACTTTTATTTATTTAAAATGCTTTCAAGACAAAGAGGGAAAAGAAAAGAAGGAAACCATATCTACGTCTGCTTCATGTTCATGTACTGTTGAAGACGAATTATGAAAATAAAAGTGGGAAACCATATCTTCAATTGCTGCAAAGGTGTCAAAGTTCCTTACGTAAATGTGTGTTAGATCATACATTGTATGTGCTTGTTTATATTATTGTCACTCTCTGCTATGTGTCAATGTATATTTATTATGGGCCGGTGGTCTATATACTAGAAATCTATGTCTATGTCTGTGTCTATTTATTGATTGTCGCAGTATTGACAGTCACTTACTTCATTTGATTTTCGATATCTTTGTAAAACAAAGCATCAAAAGAGAATATTTTCACATATCCTTCAGTCTATATTTCTTAATTTAAACAGAGTTTATGAATTGCAAGCATAGATTGGAGTACAGTTTGTGACAAAAAAAAGCATTTGCCACGGTGTTTAAGGGACATGAATAAAAAGCACAGCAACACAAATCAGTTTTCAAATATTTATTAGATGGCAGACCTTTTATTATTGAATATATCTGCAGTTTCAACGTCGATGAAGCTTGAACCAATTAAGATGTACAGGCGGATTCGAATTTAACCCATCCTGTTCAGAAATGGCAACTTTTTCCTATTCCAAAGGATGGGCGTGTATGTGTTCTTCTCCCGTTAATCCAATCATCAACTATAAAATATCATATATAGGCCATGTGTCTGTACTCGGAATGCGATTTTATAGTTTGAATGCTCGCATCCTTCGCCACAATGCAATGTGTAACTTCGATATATTGTAAAAAAAACAACATTTTTACCCTTTATGTTGTAACTTAAAACATTTTAAGAGAAAAATTGAACATTACTATAACTAAAAGTATAATTAAACTAATTATTGAATTGACTTGAAAATGTTTAAAAGCAGATATTGCTCACAATGACCAATTTCTTTCTTTGTCACAATTCTTCTCTGCAACAGATTATAAATATGCATCTGCAGTGACTAAGGGTTAAAATATTTTTGGGGAATAAAGAAAGTGCTTGTTATGAGCAAATGTTATCTTTTCCAAAAGGCACCAGTATTTACCTGTATCTGCACCAGTAGTAGTTACCTGCATCTGTTTCAGTAGTTACCTGTATCTACTTCAGTAGTTACCTGTATCTACTTCAGTAGTTACCTGTGTCTGCATCCGTATTTAACTGTAGCTGCGTATCTGCATCAGTTTATACCTGTATCTGTATCAGTAACAACCTGTATCTGCACCAGCAGTTACCTGTATCTGTATCTGTATCAGTAGTTACCTGTATCTGCATCAGTAGTTACCTGTATCTGTATCAGTAGTTACCTGTATCTGTATCAGCAGTTACCTGTATCTGTATC
>JAUELF010263987.1:0-11190 GCA_031471495.1 Clinocardium nuttallii | reverse complement strand
ACCCTAGAGCTCTGTTAGTCCTTGACCCTAGAACTCTGTTAGTCCTTGACCCTAGAACTCTGTTAGTCCTTGGCCCTAGAGCTCTGTCAGTCCTTGACCCTAGAGCTCTGTTAGTCCTTGACCCTAGAGCTCTGTTAGTCCTTGGCCCTAGAGCTCTGTTAGTCCTTGACCCTAGAGCTCTGTTAGTCCTTGACCCTTCCTTTCACCCCCTCAGTTGTGTAGAGAGTCCACCTTGGGTGTGGGAGGTTGTTGGTTCGATCGCCGAGCGGTTCATACCAAAGACAAAAATGGTTGAACATGACTTTGTAATGGCTGCCCTCCTTGGCACTCAGGCTTATGGGGTTAGCATTATGACTGACTGGCTGGTGTCATGAATGTACCAGTAGTACTGGTATGCTGTATAATTTACTGTAGCCAACCATAACCTTTTGACCTTTAACCGGATCCGGTGTGTAAATATTACTGTGTTTACAGGAGTTGGTTGTACTCTCAGAGCACCTCACCAAAATAAAACGGCCCATTAACTACTTTCGTAATTTCTGAAAATATCTACCAGGTTAACAATTATGTCGGTGAAAGGTGATAATTTTGTACCTGGTCCCGTTTTCACTAACATTGCAAGACTCCATTTTCTGACTGAGAAGCGACCTAAAAACGGGAAGCTGGAATTTTATCAAATCTGAAAATTCCAAAAGGCTCGCGAGACTGGCATTCAATTGTTCTTAAATCTCAATATTATAAACACTTTATTTTGTAGTTGTTGCAATATATGAATACGATCGCAACTACTGTGCCATGGGCGCATTGAGTCATAAAAGAACCAAAATATTTTATTTATTTTTTCTGTTTTAGGGAGTAATGAATCCGACTGCTGTAACAGAGAATGTCATCTCAAACCTGCTTGTAAAAATCTGTTTTCTCCAAATTGTCCGGATACTCCGGTGGAGTGTATCAGAGGTAAGAATACTGCCTTTCCCATGTGCAACAAATTTACAGAATACTTCTTGGATAGAGCTGAAAACATCATGGCAATTGGGAAAGTGTTCTTTATGAGTAATTTTTTTAATTTTTTAGCTCATGGTGAGCTATTGTGATGGCCTGATGTCCATCGTCTGTTGTCCGTAGTCAACTTTTTCTTTAAATGAAATCTCTTCCTAAATGGCTGTTTGTATTTTGACTTGAAATTGGTAGGAATGATCCTTGGGTGGACCTCTTTCAAAATGTTCAAAGAAATTAATTCTATGCAGAACTCTGTTTGCCATGAGGGAAAGGGTTAACCGAGTAATAGTAATTTGTGTCGTAAAAATCTCAATGGCCGAACCCATTTTGAACGGAAATTAACCCGGGACGTTGGTTTATACCACTCAGACATGGATATAAATTCCATATTTCTATTTCAGGTGACCTCACGAAATTCACGATAATGCCACGATATCCGTCCATTCATCGTCAGTTCTCCTGCCATCTTCAACACAAGCCACCAAAGTACCTCTATGTTGTGTCGTATTCAGCAAAAGTTCCCAGTCTAGGGTATACCTTCGAAGAGAGAGTAAGAAATGTGATGTACAAAAATTTATCTGACCACCAAAACGGACAAGAACAGGCAGACTATCTTCTAATGTCCCATAAAACAGGTTTGAATTATTCTTATGTTGTATAAAACAGGTTTGAATTATTCTTATGTTGTATAAAACAGGTTTGAATTCTCTTCATGTCGCATAAAACAGGTTTGAATTCTCCTCATGTCACATAAAACAGATTTGAATATAATAGGTTAAAGTTCTCCTCATGTTGCATAAAACAGGTTTAAATTCTCATGTCGCATAAAACGGGTTTGAATTTTCCTTATGTCGCATAAAACAGGTTTGAATTCTCCTAATGTCGCATGAAACGGGTTTTAATTTCTTTCTTGATCTTAACCACTTCCCACATGACGCTTCTTGATGCCTCTGCAGCAGGAGATTTTTTAAAACACTTGCTCTTGCAATTTTCCTTTTACTGCAGTGTTTCAACTCTTTTCAGTAATTCCACTTTGATTTATAGAGAGTTCATAATTTTGCTGCCGATATATGTTGAATGTGGGAACGGTTAAAAACCTAGTTTATACCCTCACAATAGTTTTAATGTTTGATTTATCCTATTTAATAAGTGGTTAATAAAATGTAGAGACATTCAGTCTGTTTTATAGAAGAGTCTCCCATTGGGTATTATTAGCTCATCTGAACAGAGAGGACGTAGTGTTATTCATTGCGTTCACTCACTGGCTCATTATGTTTGTTAGTTTGTCTGTTCAAATCTTCTCCTTTTAACCCTTTCCCACATTCAAGATATCTGCAGCAGATGACTTTATAAATATGAAAGATCTCTATAAATGAAAGTATAATTTTGGAACGTATTGAAATCAAATATCTCCTTTTGTCACAATGTTTTCAAAAGTCGTCTACTGAACAACTGTCAGAAACCGTTTGTATGAGGAAAAGGCTTAAACTGCTGATCAGATTTCACAATAATTTTGCTTGAGTTGTCCTCTTTGAAATGTAAACAAAGAATATATTGCCATGTCATGGTATTGAAAAATATTCTAAAATATTTTCCTCTGAAATTTATCCTTCACAGAGACACGATACAGTGATGAAGTCATTCTATTCGGTGTATTCAATCGGACAACGCGAAAAGATGTCAGCCACTACACACTTCACAAACTTAAAAAATCATGGGAATTCGACCACACCACACCATTCGACATAAGGAAGGTGGACAACACACACAAAACAAGCATTCAATTTGAGCGGCCATTTTTGTACTCGACGTCCACATGGGGACTGGATGGTGGCTGCGATAAGAATGTGTCGCAGATAATTACCCCCCAGTTGATTTACCATTCATTTGGTCTGCCGTTAGAGAGGCCGGATAAAACGGAGACTAAAGATGGAGATGGTGAATTTGTTTACCAGCTCTACTCAAAAGACTCGGATCCAACTATTAGATTTTCTATGAAAGGTATGGTCAGAGGTCGGGATAAGGTGGAGTTAACAGTTGCTTTCCCTACAATATCTTTTTTATAAACTTAACCCTTTACCCCATATGACAATTCTGTAGCAGACGACTGAACAGTTTGTGTAAATATTTATAATTAAATGATAACCTATGACTAAAAGTGGGAAACATTGTGTCAAAAGGAGAAATTGCACATTTTGTGCAATTTCTTCTTTTGTCGCTATGTTTTCAAAAAGCCTTCTGCAGAGGCATATGAGGGAAAGGGTTAAGCAAATCCTACCTTGTTGGTACTCTAACAGAATCGTCTCATTGAGGGGATTCTTTTGAGTACCCACAACATAGGGTTAGAGGATCAAATAACGATTTTAGAACATGTAAAACGCCCATTATTCAGAGCTCTGTATGTCCTCATTCACCCTTTCTCACATACATACCCTTCTTAATGCCTCTGCAGCAGACAATTTTTGAAAATGTTGTGACGAAAGGTGAAGTTGCTCGTAATAAACAATTTCTCCTTTTTGCCATAATGTTTCCAATTATATATTCAAATAACTTAACTTTTTTGCCAATATGTTTTCAAATTCGTTTGAAGTTTATCTTTTCCCTCAGTCAACAAATCTTCAGCAGACATCTTTGGAAACATTTAGTCAAAAATATGGAATTATATAAATGAAAGTACAATTGTTGTATACGGTTAAAAACATTGTAGCAAAAGGAGAAATTGCTCATGATGAGCAATTTCTCTTTTTAGTCACGGTTCTGCAGAGGCATCAGAACCGTATGTGGGAAAAGTTCGAAGGCTTTCATAATTTAATATTTTTAGAATTTGGTCTACTTTGAAAATTATGTTGAGCGAAATGGAACATGAATTAAAAAGGAAAATAACTTTTTATATAAAGCATTTAAAATATTTAATGTAAAAAATAAATTGCTGCTAATGTTCTTTCTGAATAAACCATCTTTTCTTCTGTTGAAAGTGATATCAAACGCCGATCAAACAAACCACTTGATTTATTTATTGTTATGAATATTTGTGCAAATGAATGTTGAGATACCTTGATGGCTTAACCCTTTCCCCGTATACAACATATATCTTTTCTTTTCTGGTTTGCAGCTTGTAGTCTCATTTTGACACTGATGTAGCAAAAGACATTTGAGAAAACGTTGTGGCATTGTTTTTCTATTTCTGTATTTCAGATAACGTGTCAATTATGTCATTTTACAAGGAGACATTTAAAGGTGCTCATTTGATAGCAGGCACGTTGAAGGGTGGTATTCACTGGCATGGAGCATCACAGACTTGGGAGATTACTCTTACAGGTAAAAAAGATACCAAATATTGTATAACCCTTTCTAACTTTTAGCAAATCTAATGCAGAGGACTTTGAAAACATCTGGTAGAATTAAACTTTATAAATAATTGTATACATGTAATCATCAAATAGAGTCGAAAACCTTGTGGCAAAGTGAGATATTGATCATTTTGAGCAATTTCTCCTTATGTCAAAATGCTTTTTGTGTCACCCGTAGCATGGTAGGCACTTGGGGATTACTCTTTTTTTGTCTGGCGTCTGTCTGTCTTGTCCAGCACACTTTCAATGAGCAGGTGCAGGTGACACGAGTGCACCGCGGAGCACTCCATTCTAGTTTGTATAAGTCATCTGCAGGAGAGACATCAAAATGTGTCTGTATATATATGGGAAAGTGAAAATTAGAATGCAGAACATACACATTGCTAAGTTTTGAAATAAGACTTATTTTTACAATATTGTATATATCAACTGATCTGGCATGAATACGCACAATATCATAAACACGACAATTTAGATAATTTACTATCAATTCTCTGCACGCTTAGAGTCTTGATATGGAGCACCACATTTTTTCAATATGCAGAGATATCAAATATACGCTATTTGTGTATTGTTTGTGTAATCTTAAATAATATTAATACTGAATATTAGAAGAGCTTTGCTTTCACCAAAATATGAAAGGATACCAAAATTATGGCCTCAGACAGTGCAGACTGATCCGGGCTGACACATTCTGTCTCAGGGGGGAAAGAGGTGTAGAATAATGATTCCTGAAACAGAAAACCCACAGGAGGCGACAAGTGTCTATCAGGGTAAGCCTGCGTGGCATGCTTAGGCTGATCCGGATCCATACTTTACGCAGAGTCCACAATGTTGGTTTTCTCATGGGGCTACTCATATGAGGATTGTCACTCAATGCAAAGCCATGCTCTATGAAAACAAACTGTAAGACATCTGCATAGTTTAATCTTGCTTAACTTGGATCACAAATTATCCTAGGTTTTGTTTTGTTTTTTCAAAAAAAACGGGTGCAATTTACATTGTGAACAGATTTACAGTTATCATGTTGAATTATACCTTTCCCACATACAGATACTTTCTGATGCCTCTGCAGCAGACCGCATATGAAAGTATTGTACCAGAAGGAGAAAGTGCTGTCCTTATTACCTTAGGCCACAAGGATTACAACTTTATACAATAATTATTCTTCCATTTATACTGAGTGTGTCTGCTGCAGATTTGTTGAATGTGGGAAAGGGTCATAAGATGTTTTTTCTATCTAGCTGAAAAATCTGTATTTACCTTCATAGAATTACATAAAACTGCTTCATCCCATCTGCTCCAAGACTTCTTTATCTAGTTCCAAAATATTCTATATTGCAGGATATACCACGGAATGTCCCGGTTATTACCAAGTTGAAATCCTCACCCAGACCAACATGAAACTTGCAGCATACGACATGCTGATGGTGTGTCCTCAGAATTTCTCCCTAACATTCAACATCAAACACCACAATCCACAATACTCGGACATTTTTATCATCGTTTTTAATGACACCATCACAAGTTACAAAATGATACTGACCTCCATTCAGACTCCACAGTTTTTAACAAAGGATGCTGGGAACATTGTTACCATGGAAAGGTCACATGACCTTCCTTGGATACCAATTATAGTTATCCTTTTTGTCTCCAGTGTTGCGTCTGTGTTATTATTGATACTGTACATCTATTGCGATAAACAGAAATCCAAACATATTCCTATACACATAAATCTACCCAAACCCGACTTGGGAACGCAGATTACTCTTCTGCATGACATGGACAGACCAGAGAAGAAACAAGGACTGCAGACCAAACTTATATGTAGTGTGTTAGTGATACTGTATATAGCATATGCTCTCTTATTTACATTTTCTGCCTTATTTGGAATGTTGCATTTAATCCAAGGATCCAGTTTCAATCAGATCACCCTGCTGTCCAATACAAGTGCTAAAATTCAGAACCAGATGCAAGCAAGACTAAAAGCGATGGTGACTTACGAAAATCAGGAATCGGAAAAAATGCTTCGAGCTGCTGAACAGCGTTTAAAAGCATGCAGCAATCATTTGAAATCATCATTACATCAAAGTATGCCAGATTTGAATCTCGAAAGGGAAAAACATATTAGGAAGTTATTTGGGGATGTTGGTACAGTTCGTGAAATGCTGGGTCGGTATTTTGCGAATCAGCAGGCTTCATATCAGAAAGAGATTCAAAAGTTCATGAATGAATTTAATCAGACTATAGACAGGACTCTGACAAACAGATTACTGATAGAATACACACACTATCTGGAAAATGTAGCAAACAGTCGATGGTTGAAGTTTCCCCGGGAATTATTCATCGACCAGCAGAAACGACAGGGAGTGTATGTTACGGATGTTAAAGAGAATTTGATGGAATTTCTTACATGGTTGGAGATTGAAAAAGTTCAGGATGTTCTTGAAATTAAAGAATTACTGATGAAAAGGTATATAAACAATTATTAACGATTATTTAGGTCGCCTGAACAGAAGGCTCAGGGTGATATATTCTGATTACTCTCTGTCCGTCATTCTGTCTTTAACTTTAAGCTTCACTCAACATCTCCTAGTAAACCACTGGACCAACTTCGTAGTTATGCTCCTTTGGGGATCCTCTTTCAAAATTATTCAAAGATTAAAATTCTGTATAGGATTTTGGTTTTTGTCACATCAGGAAGGGAGTAATCGCAGCTAGTCTGATTTCAAGATAATGTGGTAGAAATGTTCCTTGGGTACAATCTACAAAAACTGTTAGAACCATATTGATAGGTTGTAAAAAAAATGGCTGCCATGAAGGAAGGATCAGAAAAATGTTCTTGTCCAGTTTTGTATTTGGAAAAGTACATTTTCTAGGAATATCAAGATAAAAGATTGAGTAGAGCTGCCAACAGTATACAGCCTTGTCAGACTGTGAATTCACCTGCTGGCCTGACTCATTACTGTTGGTACAGACTTTACAAACTCGGTTCCAGCAGTCAAAGTATTAACCCTTTTAAACCTATGGACACATTTTGATGCTTTTGAAAATTTTGTGAGAAATTGATTTAAACAAGCAATTTCTCCTTTTGACACCATGTTTTCAATCCTATTCAATAAATGATCTTTCATTTAAAAATATTTTTTCACCTTTTTACCACTACGTTTTCAAAGACATCTGCTACATATTTGTTTTTTTGTAGGAAAGGGTTAATTTAAGCCTTTTACCCATACAACAAATCTGAAGCAGGCGACTTGGTAAATATCTCGGCAAACATGAAAACTCTTTATATAATTGAGTAACTATATAATCATTGAATAAGGTTGAAAATATTATGGCAAAAGGAGAAATTGCCCATCATGAGCAAATTCTTCTTTTAGCAACAATGTATTCCAAAGCCATTGGCAGTAGATGTGGGAAAGGGTAAAGAACATGAAATACACCTATATGTCTATAATTTGGCTTTTGTAACCTTTCAGATTACTAACCAGGATGCCAGCTATTGATTTCACTGATTTCCTTGACAACTCGGACACACCAGATATCATCAAATCCATCAACCTCACACATAGGGGTTCCAACAAATGGCTTAAATTCACCACAGGACTCCCTCCTGGTTACCATAGTTACAACTTTAACAGTCGCCATAGCAACACATTTCCACCTCCAAATCAATCTCCAGAGGAAGGCAGTGATTTTATATACAGAATGCGGGCAATGTTATATCCGTTGTTTATCTGTGCTTTCTTACTTCTTGATATATTTCTGCTTATATTCCGTATATCATGGATGATGAAATGTATTCACAAGTTTAAGGCGGGTATTGAGCAACGTGTGCCGTATGATTCAATCACCCGGACAATTCATTTTATTTTGACAGGAATTAATGTTCCCAGGACTGAGGATAGCCTAGATCATCCATATGATTATTATATGCATAATAAAGACAATATATGGGGCGAAAATACCCAGTTATATTTCCTCTATTGCCAGTCATCGCCTAAAGAGCGAGAGGAAATTTTGAAAAGTATTTTCGATACCAAGCAACAACAAAAAAAGCCGGAAGAAACAAAGCCAAAGAAAGTGACTTGGTACAGTTTTTGTGTTCGAATGTTAAAATTTACTTATAGAGTTTTTATCGCTCCAGTTTTCTGGAGATGTGTCCTTATTTGTGGGTTTGTGCTGTTTTTGTGCTTGCTTACCAAGGCAACGGATGACTTAATTACCATGGAGAGTGCAAGTTTTCTCTTGGACACAGAGTCCATGTCCCCCATACTGACTCGTCAGAATATGTTGACAAATACTGTGTTGCAGCAATATGGGGTCTACCTCAATGACTTTATTAGTAAATATAAAACAGTTCTCGATGCCGAGACAAACTCACTTAACTCGCTGCTGGTGCATGTTGCTGAGAGACAGGTGAGTTTACTTTCCATTGATCACAAATGTTATAGTTTATGGTAGTAGGAAGGTTTTTCAGCAATAGTGACTTTCCATAATCCACAAATGTTTTGGCATTATATATAGTTATAAGTGTTTTTCAACAAAGTTGACTGTCCATAATCCACAAATACTATATTGTTGTAGGTAGTTATTAAGTAATAAGTACCTATAAGTGTTTTTCGACAAAGTTGACTTTCCATGGATCTCAAAAGTTATTAAGTACCTATAAGTGTTTTTCAACAAAGTTGTTTTTCTATGGATCTCAAAATGATCAAATAATTTGGAAACAAGTACCGGTAGTTTGCATAAAGTAAAATTAATTTTTTTTATAAAATGTTGTTTTCCAATTTATATTTTAGATTTGATTTATTGAAATATTTTAAAATGAGAAACATCTTTTAAAAAAAATTGTCTGAAAGTACTGGCCCGATTTGAAAAATTTAGCACAAATGTTTTCGGTGACCCTCTATCAAATGTGTTCAAATAATTCCGATCCATTCAAAAACATGGCCGCCATGGGGCCGGTTTCGTTTTCATTGTAATTATGGTATATAGTAAAATCTTAAATAATCTTCTTGTCCAAAAGTACTGGCCTGATTTGAAAATAATTTTGCACACATGTTCCTTGGGTGACCCTCTATTGAGATTGTTTTCCTTATATGGTATATTAATCATTTAAAAAAACTGCTTGTCCCGAAGAGCTGGACGGATTTGAAAATTATATATATGCCAAATATGAAGATGGTTTAATGTCGGATCAAAACCTAGGTCACTATGCAAAATTGACGGGAAAACTTGCTTACGCTGGTAGAAGCTTACCTTACCGCAAAATGAGTAAGTAAATTGTTTATAATACATATCCTATCTCACTTCAGTCCATACTGCTGAACTCGTTGATCTCTGATATGTGCAATCTGGCTGGGCTGTCGGTGGAGTGTGATAACAATATTAGTCTAGTCGCCACCTCGCTAACTTCCTGTAACTTCCTGCCTATAAAACCGAAATTGTACATGGGTAAGTAGTTATTTTATTGGTTTATCGTATATCAAGGGTTGAGCCAGGTGAAAAGGAATCTTGTTGCATCTAATAAAAGAAAAATTACTAATATCACAGTGGCCAGTGCCTACCAATGTGTTCGCCAGTACTCCATGTACATGTAATAGTTTTCTAAACAACTGACTGTTTTGATAATAAATAATCAAAACTCTAAGCCCATTAGTGGAAGTCAAATGTCAGGAAGAATGTTGACCAAGCCTTGGATTGACAGCTTACCAGCTGCTTTTTCAGGGCTCTGGTGCATACTTGAACATTGAAAAACAAAATTAAGCGACCATTTTTTGTTTGAATAAAATTTTTGAATAAAATTTCTTGCAATAGTATTTTAGTCTTAATTAATACTTTATTAACTTGGTCAATCATCGGTTGTTGTTTTTCTGACATAGTTTTCAGAATAAAAAAACAAAGAAATATATGGCCAAAACCCGAGACATTACTACATTGTATCATCTATTTTACACCTTTGGTTCAAAGGATCAAAGTCGCTAGAGGTTTAAGGATGAGCTCTACTGTCTAAAAAACAATCTGGATATACTTGTTGCTTTCTGAAAAAAATGCCTCAGTGTTGGTGTTGTGGTACAGAGTATTTGGTTTGTTCCCTGGTTAGGTCATACCCAACACTTAAAAGATGGTAGTAATCTCCCCTTTGTTGTTGTTTTTTTCAATGACTTGCTAAGGTCAGGATAAATGGGCCATTATTACTTTAAATAATATAAAACCAGAAAATGACCTGATATAACTGAGGAAAATCCATATACTTTAATTTCTTTCTTTTAATTTCAGGTCATCATGATAACATCCTATCAGAATACATCAAGGCAGAGTTATCTCCCGTAGTTTCTAATTTTAGAAGTATTCTCCTTGGCACATGGTACCTACTGCTGGGGTTTTCCGCGGCCATGCTGATATTTCAAGTCGCCGCGCGGGTTATATTTGTTCATTTAAAAAAGTCACAACATTTACGGACGACAAAAATTTATCAGTTGCCGAGCACTTACGAGTGGCAGGACCAACAGTCCTTTCCGGAAAAAGATGTGTACAACAGTCAGTCTGTGATAGCCGAGAGTTGTGAAAGTGGAGTTTATGATATGACTACGTAACACAGTTTATACCCTTTAACCCTTTCCCACATACAACAAATTTGCAGCAGATGCCTTTTGAAGACATTTAGTCAAAAATAGGGAAAATCTACAAACGAAAGAACATGCAATTATTGAATAAAGATGAAAACATTGTTGCAAAAGGAGAAATTAATCGATATGAGCAATTTCTCCTTTTGCCACAATGTTTTCAATAGAGGTCTGCTGCAGAGGTGTCAGAAAGCGCCTCAATGTGGGAA
>JAUELF010263976.1:0-11191 GCA_031471495.1 Clinocardium nuttallii | reverse complement strand
GGCCGAGCCGGGATTCGAACTCACGACCCCTGGATTGACAGCCCTCGTCGCTACCGACTGAGCTATTGGGGCTCGGCCTTCTTCTTGTTTCGAAAAAGGGAATATAATAACATTTGGCTAAACATATTTAAATTACAAAAACATGCCTATATTCTACACTCTGTACCTTCTTTTCCTATATATCCTTCATTCCTTTAATCCTATTCTGAATCTCTTTCTCATATTGATTTAATTACTACGCATTTTGTTGCCCTCTTATCACACTGTATACTATATTGCAGAGAGCTGTCATTTATGTAGTATCTACTTACTCAGTATCGAAATAAAATATTGTATTTTATTGTATTGTCATTCAAACAATGGCCACATGAACACACTTATAAATGCAATAAATATTGTACCTCACAATATATACAAAACATGTCTTACCGTATGGAAACATATAGTAAAATCACAATTTACCCCAAAGCAAGATAAACAATTATAATGCAATGTTTTCAAAACTCACTTTAACCACTAATTTGCATTGTATCTTTGCCATCGCACACAAAACAATGGTAAAACAATTTGTACAACTCGACTAAACACAAATTGTATTTAAAAGTAACTCTTACTTATAAACAAATAAAACTTTTAATTACAAACAAATAAAACTCTTACAAACAAATAAAACTTTAACTTACAGAAAGAATTAATCTTTTCTATCTTCAATTATCAACCACTCTCCAATTATTTACATGTACGGTAACTGATCACTATATTTAAACACGTGCCATTACCGTACCTCTCCTAATACACTCACAAATTCACCTCCACACTACCGTAAACCCCCTAGGTTTTTTTTAAACTCAAATCATGACAACCTTTGACATATCTCCCCTTTCAAAAGAAAATGAATGACATTTTTAAACTCTACTGAGATAGTCAGCCACTACGTTATTAATTCCCTTAATCACCGTATGGATGCGACACCGGATATTGGTGTACTATGTGGAGCGAGAGAAAGTGTCAGGGAACTTGACCAAAGGGTAAGTTTTATCGAAATTATTACATTTCTAAGAATCTGGCATGCACTATCCTATGTGTATTCATCCATAACAAGCTCCGCCGTCAACCAAACCTAAAATTATTCCGAAAGGGTGCCATATACTTTGTATCGCTCGTAAAACATGACATCTGGTACCGGCAAAAATTTGTTTCCGTCAACTTCATTCCAGTTGAAATAGTTTGATTTTAACTCTATAAGTGAATGTCTTGTAAGTATTTATCCGTCGTTATCTGCTTTATAAGAAAGTGCAACTTCTGCTTGATTTGAACTCCAATAAACGACGACATCTTTAAAACAGTTTTTATGAAACTGTACGGCGGCTTACATTTTGTGTGTACGGCTCATTGATATTCCATAAATAGAAGGTGTACGGCTTCCTAAAAATGTATTTACATCTTCCACACTATACAAGTACAATTACGACACTACATCGGACACAAAGTTAACACAAAAAACGTATTTCCAAGATGGGTTCTATAACGAAAGAGATATTCCTTTTCTTTAATTCGCAAATTTTGTAACCGGTTAATGATTATCTGATAATGTCACTATTTGAAAGATAACTTATTGTGCCAATCACCACAATTATCACTGTTATTAAGCCATTGTTCATTCTTGACTGCCTTTATAGTATCCTTTCATTTACAGTCAAACCTATTTCAAAGTTGTATAAAATATCACCAGTTAAACCCTATCAAACTTCGCCCAAAAAAAGCGTGAAATTTCCCACATTAGTCCATCAATTTGGATGGAATAAAACGTTCGAACTGTAACATTTATAATTTACTAATTGGGTAGGGCTAATGGTCCGATTGAAAATATCCGATAAAAATGATATTAATTAATTAACAAAGTTTGACGGGATATTTCTTCATTCTCGTTCATGAGTGAATCGTAACTGAGAAGATTGTTATTTCTTCTATGAACAGGTATAAGTTGTTTCCGCAAATTGTTGACATATGCGGATTCAAACAAATAGTGATATTTATCACCTATATCTCCAGAAGTGCATACTTTACAAATTATCTCGTGATAATTTATATTAGACCAACGAAGTTTTTCGATTTGAAGATGGTTATTGCACAATCTAAAAAATACAAAAGCATGTGAGTAAAAGGGCGTTAGTCTATTCAGGTATTGTTCATATTTGTGTTCCGTTTTATACATACGGTAATTTGCGCACTTAGATGAGTTAATAATATGGTTATGCCAATTGTGTGCGTACTGCTGTTGCAAAGACGTTTCGATTTTTTTTAGGAGAATGTTCTTACTTCCGGGACATTTTGATTGATCCAAATGTAGCTTAAGACGCATTCCTCAAATATTGACTTACTGTGCATTAACCAGCTGTAGTTTTTATTGTCTTTGGTGTAATCAGTGGTATAAATAAATTTATACAAACTATAAGACAATTTTTTCAGGATTTTAAATTATATTTTACCAGAAACCAATAATGCAATTTTTCATATAAATCTGGATTGTGAATCTACCAAGGTCGCCGCACTTTTTCAAGTAAGCCTAGAATGGAAAACGCCACAAACCTTGCAACCGTGGGTAACCATCGTTAAAATCGTAGCATCGAATAATTTAAGTTGACAATCAGTGGGTAAATCTAAATTGCGTACTTTTTTGTAGAGGGTAAAAAGACATTTCCTTGCTTGTCCGCATATAGCAGTTTTTTGCGGGTGAAAAGTTTCTATGTTTCGAGAACAGAATACCAAGACATTTAAATGTATCAACAACCTCAATGTTTTGTTTCAGACAGAGATTTTTCTTTTTCTTCGAAATCCGTCGCCAAATACCATAACCTTTGTTTAATCAAAATTTATGTCTGATTTCCATAGAGTGTAATAGTCTTTAAAAGAGTCTAGAAGTAAATTCATATCTTCTTCATTATTCGCAAAAAAATACAGTTTCGTCAGCATAGAGGATAGCTAGAAGTTTGAGATAAATGTCAATAGATTCGTCAGATAAAACAACTCCTAAATTAGGTATACTAAAAAGAAATTGCTCTATAAAAATAAGGAAAATATGTAGTGAGAGGTTCTCACCTTGGCGTACCCCACTTGCACAGAGGAAAAATTGCGATATTTTGTCATCAATTGATATACAGGATTTTATACCGATAAACATGTTTTTAACAATATCAAACATTTTTCCTCTATGTTATAGCTTAGTAGTTTATTCCACAACCCGGCACGTCATACTGAATCAAAAGCCTTCTGGAAATAGTCACAGCTAAAATCAAATTTCATACTTCCACCCGCTTATACACTTTCTATATGTGGTGTTATAGATGCTAGTGTGACTACAAACGATGAACAAACAACCTTATCAGACTGGACAGGATTATTCGAACACCGGCTGGCACAAAGACCTGAAGGTCGTTTTTGTATGGTGTGGATTTTTTCTTGGTGAAGGCTTGGATACACTCACTTAGATTAAATGACATGGACCCATGTTCAGACATATTTAGACTTTAACAGCAAATGGCTTAATATTTGATAGCATTATGCCAAAGGGAGAAACTTCAAACTATTATATTTTCATATTTAAGGTTATCGACATTTTGCTTAGATGTTCTCAAAACCGCCTGCTTAAGATTTGTTTTATTTGTTTTGAATTTTGATTGTTTAATTTTGGATATAATCGGTTATTAAACAGTCTGAGATTTTTCTTATGTATTAATAACTTATGTAAACATCAAAATCTGCTTATGTCCTATGACATATGTAAATGTTAACGTTTTAAACTTGGCAGCCTTTTTGTTTCTTTAATTGGGCAGTTTGCGTACTAAGGAAACACACGTTTTGGCATTTTCGTTTGATTTCAATGCAGTATGCCGTACATTACAAAAGTAGTATGCCGTACATTACAAAAGTAGTATGCCGTACATTCAGTTGTCAATAATTTTTAAGCCGCCGTACATTTAATCTTTATTAGAAAATTAAATGTTGTCGTTGATTGAAATCAGTATTAGGAAACTGTGATATCATGACCAAAGCTGACTGGTAATTGACGCTTTATTCTGAAAATGGGAGTCCAATGTTTTTTTACTTTATTATTGTACAATGGTCTATTTGTTTGTCTACATTTTTGTCCGATTTGTTCATCTTCAAAATGGGCCCAGATGTACTTGAAGCTTTCTGTTATGTCAACGGGTCCTACGTCTGTAAGCTTAAACAATGCACCATTTGTTAAACCATCTTCGACATCATCATTACAGGATAATTCATTGGTCAATCCTAAAGCTGTCTTTATCTCTGAAGCTAATCCCAATGGTTTAGACAGGCCAGATGGAATTTTCTGTATAATCCTTTCTTTGACATCTTCTGTAACATCTCCAACGACATCTTTTGCTTTAGAAGAAATCTGCTGTTGGCATTGAGAATCACAAACCACACCATTGTGAACGTCTACGTCAAAGTTCTTCAAATATATATGTGGAGTTCAGTAAATGTCTTTGACTCCTTCTGGCGCATAATTTCCTGTAGTTCAAAGATTTTGAAGTTTTCTTTCCAAAGATTTACAGCCAGGGGTCTATAATCATTGAACAAATCAAAAACTGGTTTAAGTTGAAAGAAATCACCAACAGCCAAAACTGAAATCCCTCCAAAAATGATTTTTGATCCCATGATCTGCTGGAGACGTTGATTTAAAAATGAAAATAAACGGTTGTCGACCATTGAAATTTCATCTCTGATTACCAGTTTTACTTCAGAAAATCTTTTCCTTAATGTGTTGAGAGAGTCACTGTTTAGAGGCGTGTCGGCAAATCCTTGGTTAGCTGGGATCTTGAGTAAAGAGTGTACGGTATTACCTTTGATAAGGTATGCTGCTTTTCCTGTTGGTGCAGCAAGAAAAACCTTTCGAGCATCTGGGTTGGAGCCAGCTGTAGAGTTGTAATATCTTATTAGAGCTTGATAAATAACTTTGATTACGACTGTTTTTCCGACCCCTGCACCACCAGTCAAGAATGCATGTAATGGTTGTTGTTCAGTTGTTTTCATATGGTGCAAAACATACAGAAATAATCTCATTTGATCACTGTTGAGACTTCTTGCAAAATGCATGTATTCTTCATCTGGTATATAATTGTGAATAATTTCACACTTTTGAGCAATTTCAGAGCCAATGCCGGAGTAATTCTTGAATTCATTAGATGATGGAGCAAGTGCTCCATATTCCTCACTGTATTTTTGGCCAGCTGCTACATCTTGATTTTCAATAGCTCGATTTTGTTGATTTACGCAAACATTTATTTCAGAAAGCATCTGAGATGATAAAGCTTCAATATCTTGCATTGCCTGATCTAAAGCAACACATTTATGACTAAACTGCTTCAGTTTACTCTCAATGTCTGTTTGTTTTGAAACCACATTGAATTGTTCTGTAAAAGAATTACTTTGTCCAATAATTCCACTTTCGTTTCTCGAATGATGGAAGCGGAGAAGTATTTCCCGGAAATAGTTTTCCTGGTCCATTGACTGGTGGTATCGGACACATCTTATAATTATAGGTCTCTGTCTTTTTTTCAAACTGTTTCCATCAGAGAGTTTGTATGTTTCAGTGTCACCTGATTCAACATTTGCCAAATCTTCTTTTTGAGTATCAGAATCCATGTTACTTCTTTTCCTTTTATAGACTACTTTGTATATTGAAGCAAAATCTGCTAAACACACGATTTCTAATGAATTTGACCTTTCTGAATATCGCTTAATAATAATACTTGTTTCAATGTCCTTTGAATCATCAGGAAGACTTTGTATGATACTATAATTTTTCAATAAAATCACTCTTTCTTCGGGAGGTGATGTGTTAATAAAAACAACATCTCTTGCAGAGTATTTCAGTGGCATTTCCAAAATAAAATAAACTGCTTCTTGAGCTGATATTTCTACATGATTCAAAAATTTATAGCCAATAGATTTCACTTGCTGGCGAACATCATCGTTTCCATTTCTAGCTTCTTGTGTTGCACTGTATACAAGATTGTTCATCCCTCTCTGTGATTTAGCAATGTATGACACAATATAAACTGCACAGGCATACTGATCGAGGACATATTGTATATCAATGTTTGCTCCCCACAACTGAAGCAGCACCTTGTTGTAACTGTTGATTCGTGTTTCATGGACATCTCTCTGAAGGCTTATTTCCTGCTGATTGAAGATCTCACTGCATTAATGTATTCCTCTTTGGATGAAGCTAAAGAGGTTAAGAAGTCTTGAAAAGTCATTGCAAGTGTTTTCTCTGTTTTCAAATCATTCAGTTTCTGAGCTATTGTCTTCCAATGTTTGATACTCTGTTCTCTGTCTGTTTGATTAGTGTTGTCTTCAAGAGGATCCAAAATGCAGGTTTCGGGTATTGGTGGAATTGGAAAATTGAATCTACAAATATTTTCTCCCTTTTTCTTACAAGTTCTTCAATGACTATGCTCCTGTAGTGGTATAAGATCCTCTACAGATGGGTCTCTTTTACAAGAAGTGTAACTGTCAATAAAGTATATTACGTCTGCATCATTTTCTGCAGATTCATCTAATTTAGGAGCATCTTTGACCCATACCAACATATGAATGCGACGTGATCCCCTCATCTGGAACTCTACCTTGTAAACGTAATCTTCAACAATTCCAATAGGCGAGGATGTGAGAGGAATGTTTGAGATTAACTTCTTCACTTGATATTGAAACTGTCTTGCACATGTATCTGGATCTTTACGAATTAGCTCTGACTTTTCGAAGAATGTGAGGTTTAAAACTTCTTCTGTTGTGAGGATTTTTCCATGAACAGTCTGTGATAGGATTTTCAGTAAACGAATCCATCTGGTTTCAGCGGAAGAAAATGACAGGAACCATGTAGGTATGCATAAAACTCGTAGCATGGCAAATAGTAGTTTTTAGTCTTCTCCGAATAAGGTGGAGATCCTCTTAAATATTTCAATATATTATATCCTTCATCATGTCTGCAGAAGGCTGCTATTCGTTCAACATATTTTAAATCACCTGCACTTTTTTCAATATTGCTTTTTGTTTTCCTCAAAGCTAAACTTGATTTATCATATATATGTTTGAATTGAAGCTTTTTCAATTTAAAGAATATATTTGGTATGTGACCTGAGCACGTCGATCTGTTCTCCTTAGTTTTGCATATGTTGCTAAAATATAGTTTTGTGTTGAATTTCCTCTTTTGACCACAACAAAATGGTAGGAAAAGATAATTCTTCAGCAAATTTATCTGTGAACATGCTTATAGGCATATTACCTTTTCTACAATGTGTTCATCCCAATCCTCTTGATCTGTTTTCTCTGAACTCCTTGCATTTTCTTCAGATGAATTTGTATTGTCCACAGTTGTTGGTTGCCAGGTTTCATCTATAGTCACCCCTTCCTCTTGGTACAATTCACTATTAGCCACAATATAAGCAAGTGCTTTTTCCACATGATTTGGTCGTACATTTTGGAAAGTAACATAATGTTTGTTGGAAATTTTTATTTTCAGTTTCAGAGGTATACAGTCATTTTCATTACAACTGCGAGACAGGTGTCATTGTTGTATTTACATCGGAAGGAACATAACAACATTTCCTGTCAGGCTTATTTGTCCTCCTCTTGGCAATTCATGGAGCATCATAAAAGGGATACTTGGAGGAATAAGCCTTTCTTCAAAATTGGTAAGATCTAAGCATGTAGGTTTTTCTTGGAAAGAGATATTTGTTTTTGATAAAGGTGGTACAAGTTTCCTTCTCACATATGAAGCACATGTATGACACATCCATTCTTTGGTGTCAACAATCTTTGTTCCTGTAATAAGTTTGTCATGTAAATCTTGATCAAGATATGTACATATGTACATTTGGTGCCAACTGAACACTTTCCCTGTACCATAACTGATCACAACAAGTGCAAACAAATAATTTAAAACAAGTTCATGGAATGAACTTACACTATTCTCTACTTTATCTTTTTGTTTAGCTTCTTTCTGTTTATGTTCCATTATCCCATACGTTGAATCAGTTCTTTTCAACTGTTTATGTTCCTTTTCGTTATATCTGCCATCAACATTTTCTCTCTTTGCCCTATTTTCTGTATTTCTGTATTCTTCGTTACTTCGTGTCTGGGTTTTTTTACTCTAGTTTCAACTTTTTTGCCTTCAGAATTCTGTCTTTTTCTGTTGTTTTCATCTTCTCTATAATCTTCACTACTTCGTTTCTCTTGCTTTATTCTAGTTTCAACTGTTCTGTCATCCGGATTTTGTTTTTTTCTTTCGTTTGCAGCTTCTCTATAATCTCAACTCCTTCGTTTCTCTTGCTTTATTCTAGTTTCAACTTTTCTGCCATCAAAAGTTTGTCTTTTTCTTTCATTTTCATCTTCTCTATAATCTCCACTCCATCGTTTCTCTTGCTTTATTCTAGTTTTAGCATTTCTGCCTTCGGAATTGTCCCTTTTTCTTTTATTCTCAGCTTCTCTGTATTCTATAATGCTTTTTTCCCCTCTTTATTTGAGCTTCAGTTGTCATTTCCTTCTTTTGAATGTCGGTGGAATAATTCATAATGCGGTTGTTGCTTCTGAATGATGTTTGTTTACTAAATGAACTGTGAACTTTGTATTTCTTTGAACAAAAGTTCAATCTCACAATTCTTTTGAAAATGTGCTGGGATATCATTGAAGACCCTTTGAACATCAGTTACAACCTCATACTGATTACCATTTGTGTGATTCAAGTAGATCTGTTCAGTTTGAGCTATAACATTCATGTCATTAAAAGAACACGAATGGAGAAGCCACATTGGTGTATTTCTTTCTGCTGGGTGCGAATACACTACAATATCTGTTTTCAGCATATGGACCATGTTAAAATAACTACGATGATCTCTCATGTGCTGAATAAGTCGCTCACGGAAGTTGTTGTAGTATATTTCAGAGCCAGTGACCCCAAAAGATATGCTACGGAAAAACATATTTCCATAACCCTTTATTTTCTTAACAACAGTTGGTGCCCTCAGTGGTTTTAGAGTTGTTGTTGTGTGTGTATGCGTTTGCACATCCAGTGAAAATTGTTGACATTGTGTCCTTTGTCATTCTGCATGAACAGGTTTAAATGTGTTGGTGTTCTTTTCTGTTTTTAAAATGGAGTAGTCTTTTATTGGGTCATTTCCTTATTATTGTTGTTACTAGTAGTAGTATCGTTTTCACATGGAATAGTCTGTTTACAAACATGAAGAGTTCTCTTGTGAAAGGTAGCAAATAATGTATGGCACACTGTGCAGAAAGAACACTTATGCTTTCTCAATGTTGTTTCTGACTTGTAGTTGTTATTGCAAGTGAGCTTTATGACACATTGATGCTTTTTCAAGTGGTCGTTTTTATGGATGTTTCTTTACATAATTTGCAATACAAACATTGATGCTTTTCAAGCCCATGTTAAAAAACAGTGATATGTAGAAAATAATTATTCAGGCCATATAAAGATAATTTAATTAATTGTAATACCATTATATGCTTATCTATAGTATCAAATAATAATTATTGTTTTTAGGTCACAAAGAATATGTGAAATGTCTAACAAAATGGGTGAAATATTAAGTGCATTCTTCAAAGTAAACTTAACAATGGCCTCCAATGTTTAGGTATTAATTAACATATATTGCATATTAAACAAACAAAGTGTACAATTTTGCAACAAGACCAGTTGAAGATACTGATCACCAACATAACATTAGTGCCTTTAACTATTTCAGTGAATCTGACAGATATTGAATTTATGTATTTAAATAATTATTTACTTTCTTGTGATATTAGTATGGCAACAAAGCTACCAGCATTATCTTGAACAATGTTTTATTAGCCTAGTGAAATGCCTGTGAGAAGGTTAAAGAGTAGTCTCAAAAAACAATCACAATTCAATTCAGATTAAATTGTATTTGGTTCAATAATAAATGTCATTGAATTTTACAAAATGTATTTTGTGATGGTTAATCTATCAACTTTAATATATATAAATATAAACTTACTTACGTACTTGCATGTGAGGAAATCTGAAATGTTTCATCTTTGAATATACATACACAAGCATACAGCAAAACATGATATTATGAGGCAATTTAATTCACTACTATGCTAGAGTTGGAACAAAGCTTATAGCTTTAAAGCTTTTATAATGTGAATTCAAGTAAACACATTATGCATGTTTGTTTAAAAATATGATCTTGTTAACACAAAATAAATAATAACTATATTATATGATTATTGAGAAGATGTCACCATTAAGTATAAAGATAATGTTGTTTCAAGTAGACAAAGCTGAAATTTTGGTTTCCCGAAATAGAATTAGACTCTTTATAAGGTCTTTTTGTATGTGGTTCTTCATCATTTTGATCCATGTTGGTTGTGGTGGAGGGTTGAGTGTTATTATTAATGTCATCCTCAGTGTGATTTTCTTCATCATCATCAAATGCCTCATCCTGAATGTTATTAGATAGGTCCTGAGATTCGTGAATGGCAATATTGCCCTGAAAGTTTAGATTTTAACTGGCCATTTTCTTTTTGACACGAGGCCATTTCTTTCTTCAACACATCCTGCTCCTGAACAGATTTTACACTTCTTTTCTTTGAAGTCAAGGCTGCACCGCTAATACGCATAGCAATCCATTCTAATGATGTTACTGTTTCTTCAACACTTTTTGGCATGAACATTGATATCTGTACTCACCTCCAAAAGTTGTATTCTTCATCATAAAAATGGTCGAAATGAATGCACACAAATTTAAGATAACTGCAAAGCATCTAGTGAAAAGAACACACATTATTCAGATGTAAGTAAAGATCACAAAATATTATGCAAGACAATTAAGGGCGATAATTTAATATTTAAGATAATCAACTCAAACTTACATAATTTTAAGAAGTAGTCTAACCTTATTGTGTGATAAGCTTGAACAAATATGTGGGTATGAAGTAATTTAAATGAAGGGTATTGGAGTTATAAATGAAAGTGCCAGGTTGCGGTAAAACATTAACTTTATCCATCTTAACCTTAACCTGAATCTAAATGAAACACCGACTCCGGGGCGAGTAGTAAAGCTCTCATTATTCTTCAAATAGTCGAGCTAAAAAATGAAACTGCGAACTTGCCCTAAAACTT
>JAUELF010263955.1:0-11191 GCA_031471495.1 Clinocardium nuttallii | reverse complement strand
CTTCTTTTGTCACTATGTTTTCAAAAAGCCGTCTGCTGCAGAGGCGTCAGAAAGCGTATATATGAGGGAAAGGGTTACTGATCATTTCTTCCGGTCATCATAATGATTTTAATTCAGATTTGAACACTTTTACGACAGACGGCCTTCTAAAATGTTCCAATATCAAGTCGAATGATTTACTAAAAAAAAACTTTGAGCATCAAAGCATATACGTTATTTCAACATTGAATCTCAATGTACCTTTATTTCAATAATGGCATATATCGAACATTACAATCGCCATGTGGTGTCTTCACGTTGGCGAACACAGGTGTGCACATTGTACCTAATTTTCATTTACCCAGAGAAAGAACCTCGTCAGCTAAAAACGGTAATGTTGCATATGCAAACGATGAAGTCTCATACGAATCTGCAAACCATGCAGTTACGTAAGAGTCATATATATCCGGCGATATAGCAAAAAGCCAAAAACGTTACTTTTGGCGAAATTGATATGAAGCTTGATGCACGCTCTGGGCTGGTGCAAAAAATGTGCATTTAGGAGGCATTTGTGATTGACCTTCAGTAAGGATCTTAAACACCGAGAATCATCTCGATTTAATAAAAAAGCGTGTCAATATTTGTGAAAATCCATTTCTTTTCATTAAACATGTATAATTTAAATTAAGTACGACAGTGAAGGCTCCTAAGTAATAATACCTTCAGGAAATCAGCAATCAACCTGAAAGGCCATGTGTTGCATTCAAACGGTAAATGTGTATTCGCTGCTAGCAACCAAATCCCCAATTTTTGTTGATAATACTAAAGTTTATGGGACGACAGTGACACAATGGCAATGAAATATTATGAATGATATTAGACCGGCTGCAACAGGTGCACTTTTCCCACCTGACTCAAATTGGAGTACGCTGTGTTTACAATTGAAACCCTTATTACAGCGTTTATACATCAGCGTTTACCTTTTCTCATTTGATGTTGAAGATTACGTTTTTACATATGAACCGATGCTCATGGTAATTTAAACTTCTCTTTTTCCTAGATGTGAAATAAAATACGTCCAAATGTATACAATGAAAGTTTAAATTCAACTGTTGTAGGTATTCGCATCGTGAAACAAGATAGATTGTATCACTGTGAAGGAATGAACGTTATCCTTATGAATCTAGACAACCGTACTTTAACCCTTTTCCGCAAACAACAATTTTGCAGCAGACGTCTTTCAAATTTGTTGACAGAAACATAAACAATCCCAATAAATGATAGTGTTATTATAAGATAGAGTTGGAAACATTGTGGCAAAAGTTTTCAAAAAGTCATGAGCAATTTCCACTTTGTCACAATGTTTTAAGTCATTAAGAGTTCTTCTTTTGTCACAATGTTTTTAAAAAGTCGTCTGCTTTAGAGGCGTCAAATAACGTTTGTTAGTGGGAAAGGGTTGAACGCATTAAAGAGTATCATCACGTTTGTGAATGCTCCTTTTCTTTTTCAACTCTTATAGAACCTGTTTAACCTCTGCTGAAACTGTACATATCAAAATGTAAGTTTGAGCCGTCCCGCCAGAAACCCAACGTTATGGACTCTGCGTAATGTATCGAACCAGATCAACCTTGATCCGGGCCGACACATTCTGGCTCAGGGGGATAGTGGTATAGAGTTATGATTCCTGAAACAGAAAATACAAAGGAGGCGAAAAGTGGCTATCCGGATTAGTCAGCGAGGCATGCTATGGCGGATGAAGGTCGATACTTTACGCAGTGTCCACATTGTTGGTTTTCTCTCGGGACGGCTCATTTCACGTTTCAATATTTAAGGGAGACAGTTTACAAAGGGTAAAAAGAGATTAGAATCCTTCCACATGCTCCGAGCCTTTAAGTTCAACACCATTTATTTACACAAGACCTTATTTATCTATGGTTTGGAGCACGCGTCTCCTTACCATCAAAGATAATTATTTTAAAAAGGGTTTTTGCCATAATCTCCTCACCTGATGGACATGACATCTGGTTTCTCGGCTGTTGGTCAGATTTTGAAAACATTGAGGGCACAGGAACGATTACTCTGTATCAAAATAAGACTTCCTATGTATCCAGGTGTGTCATTCTTTCCACAGATTGATTCCAAGGAAGACGACTCTAAAAGGTTTAAAATGTGTACCCCTTTCTCACATGCATGCGCTTACTGGCGCAACTGCAGCAGACGACTTAAAAAACTGTCGGAAATGAGGCACTTCTCCATTTCCCTCAATGGTATCTACTCTATATCAGAAAGGCACCAACTATGTATCGACTCAGATTAGCCTGCACATTCCGTCTCAGTGGAAATATGTATAGAGTAATGTTGCATGAAACAGAAAATACACAGGGGGGCGGAACATATCTGTCCGGGTAGCCTGCACGGCGAGCTGAGGCTGATCTGGTTCGATACTTTACGCGGAGTCTACAATGTTGGTTTTCTCGTGGAACGGCTCATTTACATTAATGGTTTTTGACTACTGAATCTTTTTAAAGGCTGTCTTCTGCAGGGTTGGTTACACGACTGAGACGGTTAAAGTACATCATAAAAAAAATCAACCCAAAGAAGTCTTCATAAATCCTTTTCCACGGAAGAAAAACGTGTTTTTAAAACATATGGATTAAACAATTTCTTTCCCACGTTTTCAGGTCTCTGCATAAAAGTAGACGACATTTTTTTCTCATATTTGGATGAGATGTTTCGATAATCCTATTTACAAATCAACTAATTAACACATTTTAGCAATTTTTTATCTTCCAATCATTAAAACTCAAGGAAGTCTAGACACCTTTAAATTGTAATGCAATCATTAAATTTAAATTTCATTATTGGTCAATCAGTGTGCTTAAAGCCGTGTGGCCAGCATGGGGGCAAACAAGGCGTTAGTTTACCTCGTATTCTATATAGGTATATAATTGACTACTTAACGGGTCTCATTGTAATCCGCTTATCGTCCTTTATTCTCCTATACCCAACTTATAAAAACAAATAATGAACATGTAGACCGAGATCAGCTTACTTATACGTGTAATATAATTTAAATCTTCCTATGTGGCATTTGACGAATCATTTCATCGGCGGAAATCAACCCACAAATAGTTAAAGAATTAAAAATTGACGATGTTTTAACAATTTTTATGAATTACTGTAATGAAGAGACGCGAAGGTGGAGCAATGATTATAAACGGAGCGGTATGGTTATTTGTAGCTCTGACTATGTGCATATTATGAGCCGAATTACGATAAAACCAACTGTGTGGACACTGCCTTTAGTATCGATCCGGATATAAAACCAACTTTGTGGACACTGCCTTTAGTATCGATCCGGATCACCAACTTTGTGGACACTGCCTTTAGTATCGATCCGGGCCGAATTACGATAAAACCAACTTTGTGGACACTGCCTTGAGTATCGATCCGGATCACCCTAAGCATGTCACCTAGGCTAACCCGGACAGACACTTTTCGCCTCCTATGGATTTTCTGCTTCACTAATCATTATTCTATATTCCTAATACACTGAAACAGATTGTGTCGGCCCGGATCAGTCAGCGCGAACTGCGCTGTCTGATATGGTTCGATACATTACGCGGAGTCCATAATGTTTGTTTCTCATGGAACGGCTCTTTTAAATTAAATGGAGTTCGAACTTCAATAGTATGGATGACTTGTATTTGTCTAGATTTGTAAATAATACATATCCTACGAAAATCTGTGTAATGTATTACCGACTGATGAAGATCGAGATGAGTCAGAGCGTCGACACAGTCCGATCTGGCTCTGGACTGTTCACTAGAAAGTCATAAAAGGTTTCAACAAACGCATGTAAAGCAGTTTCCACGTGTATCCTGAGCATTATTGCACTGACAGGGCTTTTGCAACACGTGTTATAATTACGTGATGGTTGTTCTTTGCTGGAACATTGCTCAAATCACATTTCTATATTTATGTAATGCTGTTCGGCGAGCAAAACGATACTACGCGTTATGTTAGAGAGAACAGACCTTTTGAATTTTATTTGTGTTACCATCCCAATGCAGATTAACATATTTGGCAAACATAACAGAAATGGGTATTTGTATCAACCCTTCATACCCGACGAAGAGTCAATGGTAGGCGCCAACGGACCGGCGGCGGCGGTATGATCGGAGATGCTCAAAGTCGAAAGTTTGTCACCTTTCAATCAGAGCTTTACAATGCCTATACAGAACATACTTTAAAATATTAAAGGAAAACTAGTCGGCATTCATACACCGACACCGTGACATGTTTTAACAGAAAGGTTTGGTTTGATCAGTTGACATCGAATTTCAGTGATTGACCTCCAATTATCACGTTAATTGGTAGTGGTTGTGTGGTAGAAAGGCGAAACCCGGATGAGGGTAATTAATGAAGGTATCGGTGATAATTAATGACAATGATTTGTTTACTCACGTAACATCTGCTAGACTAATTTGTATTGTAAACTTTAAACTGAATGTGTTTTTTCTGTTATTTACGACATCAATGAATGTTTCTTTGCAAATTATCTTTGCCCTTATCCTGCTACGTTAACCCTTTCCCAAAAATAAAGGACAACCTGAACGTTCTTTCAATAGTATAAGTCATTATCATTTAACCCGTTCCCTCATACGACTTTGAACACATTTTGTCAAAAAATAGAAAATCTCTATAATTGAATGGATAACCTAAAAGTGGAAAACGTTGTGGCAAAAGGAGAAATTGCACGTTTTGTGCAATTTCTTCTTTTGTCACTATGTTTTCAAAAAGCCGTCTGCTGCAGAGGCGTCAGAAAGCGTCTATATGAGTGAAAGGGTTATACATATATTTGTCGTTACATTTTACAGAAATGGAATATGATTAAATTAAATAAAATGATATTGCAGGATATTAACTTTGAAAGGCATTGTGTGGACAATTATCTATATTTATATATTCGAGATAAGTATAACACGGTAGTCATGTCAAATCTCACGTCAAAAATAGAAATGTCATTTATTTCGCCTGTCTCAAATTGAGTATACGTTCCACCTGTTACTTAGTTACGCATTGACGAATTTTATGTTTTTATAAATATCTCCTAAATTTTTTTTTTAAATTTACGAAGCGAGTTTAATGATTTATTTCTCAAAGGAAACAAAAGACAAGATGGTGTATATGGTAAGCAGCCATATGGATCGGAGTTTGAATTTTAAGTGGTAAACTCCCTGTTAACTATACAAATTAAATAATATCGTCTCTATAAACCCCTTAAAGGTAGTAAGACCTGAACAACTTACAATAAGAAAATACAAATTAATGTCATATGAATGTACTAATATAGAGTAACTTTAACCCTTTCCCACATACGGCAAACGTGTTTTGAAAACATCTTGGCAAAAATGTAAATAAACTATATTAATAATGGTATAATAATTGAATAAAGTTGAAAACACTGTGGCAAAAGGTGAAATGTCTCGTTTTGAGCAATGTTTTGTTTTGTCACAGTGTTTCAAAGGTCGTCTGCTGCAGATGCGTCAGAATGGGTGGGAAAGGGTTAAGGCATTAAAAATGACTACTGTATGTAAAGCGATGTTCAAACAACTTGTATGTGTACAGTTGTTTTTCATTAAAGGCAAGTCAGTGATATAATTGTATCATGAAAACAGAACAGCAGCAGTTCTAATTGCACGTTTGAGCCATAGGAACTGTCGCTACACTGTTTTCCAAAATCAAATCAAATTCTAGACAATGGTTGACAACATTGTGTCAAAAGGAGAACTCGCTCGTTTTGAGCAATTTCTCATTTTGTCATAAAGTTTTCAAAAGTTGTCTGCTGCAGATGCGTCAAAATGCGTCTACAGTTGGGAAAGGGGTTAATGATCCATTGCATTTTACCAAATTACCAAAGAACATCAAGTTGAAATATTTAGTCCAATTTTACTATATTTTACGACTCAAGAGAATATCGACAAAGTTAAAAAAATCGCCTCCGTCTTAAAAGACAATTTTCAAGAGGGTAAGCATTATTTAAAGTTACAAAAGATACATAAAAATGGTCGTTCAACGGAGCTTGACGGCAGGTGCAATATGGCGACACTCGTCACGTGACTAGTAACGCTCTCTCTCTCTCTCTCTCTCTCTCTCTCTCTCTCTCTCTCTCTCTCTCTCACACACTATCTCCCCTGTCTATGTGTCGGTCTGACTGTCTTCTGTCTCTCACTCTCTTCTCACTGGACAGACAGTAGTGGTAATTAACCCACGAAACCACGTGTTATAAGTTATTTCTGATTTAAAGCGGCGAAAAACACCATACAAACAACCGAAGCTCGGCTTTTACTATGCGTTGTTATCTCCGACAGTCGTGACTGATATTGTCCAGGTTAGATGACACATGTAACCTTGTACAGGTAAGCTATACAGGTGTTGTCTCCCGTCATACTATTTGTCACATGAAATACAGATTTTATACTTTATTTGGACTTGAAACCTAAAATTCGATACTGGCTTCAACTCTTTCAGCGCCAAATACCCTGAAGTAGATATGAGCCGTCCCACGAGAAAACCAACATTAAGGCACCTGCGACATGGATCGACCAGATCAGCCTGTGCTATCTGCGCAGACTGATCCGGACCGACACGTCTCAGGGAGATAGAGGTATAGAGTAATGATTCCTGTAACAGAAAATACACAGGAGGTGAAAGGTGTCTATCCGGGTAAGCCTGTGCGGCATGTTTATGCTGATCCGGGTCGATACTTTACGCAGAGTCCACAATTTTGGTTTTCTCACGGGACGGCTCATATTTCATGTCATAAGAGTTTCAGAATAGTTTGACAACTAAAACTAAACGGTGCGCCAGTTTCATGTGAGGCTCACCTGAATCTGTATTGTTTGCAAACATCTCAAAATTGCCATTGATGCTGAAAGAGTTAAAAGCTTGTGTTCTATTTCTAAAACGGTTCTATGATACCTACGTGGCGGGTATTTTAGAACGAGATGTTCCGGGTTCGATCCCAAGACGCGACGGTCAAGGCGAAAAGCCCTTTGGTAATATACATTAACTAGGTTTGTACTGGTTGGTTTTCTTCAGATATCACGAATAAGTGAACTGTCGCCGTGATGTAACTTATACAATATTAAAATGTTTAAAACTCCAATAAAACAAAACGAAAAACGCAAAGTCGTCTGCTGTAAATTTGTTTTTTGTGGGAAAGGGTTTAAATATGTCATGTTAAGGGATCGTTTGAAGCACAAAGCCCTTGGTAGACATATGACGGTAAATAATATGACAGTTATGAAACGGGAATAACGTTAGAAGTGCGAGGGCATCGACATTGACTCTTGTTTATCAATAGACTCGTGTCCTTTCATCGAAAATCTTCACGTACGATTTGTGTATGGTACGAAAGGGATCTAATAGTTCTTCTAAGCTTTGAGACACATATACATCACAGAAGATAAAACAATCACGTGAAGAAAGAATAGACCGAACGTGTGGCTCCACAATCTCTGTGAGGGGGCTTATCAGCACTCTGGCAGGGGTATATAAGAAGCAATTAGGAGCAACAAATTACGAGGCTATTAACTCAAGAGCAATTTTTAGCGTAGTTCCTCGAAAAGCTGTTTAAAATTCTCGTCGTACTTTGGTATTTCAGAAATGTGTGACTTCATTATTAAATAGATCATAAATTAATATTCCTCTTTGATAGAGATTGGTGTTGTTGCGTTTTGTTTTGGAATTGTACGAACTTCTAAGGCCACGTTTTACCCTGGAAACAGAAGGCTCTTGATACCATTGCAGCAGATGGGAAATGGAAAATAATACAACTAAAAGGCAACAATTTCGACACAGTCTTATAAACATAACAATTGGAAAATAAGAAATCTCCAAACCCGTGAATTGAAATGTATTAGTCTTGTACAAATGCAAATCATCTACTAGGGTTTTGGTAAAGCGTCGAACGGCAATCTTCCTATTTAAAAATTCGCATTTTTCAGTAAAAAAAACACCAAAAAAACACAGAAAAAACACCGAACGAATCTTAGATTAAGTAAAACGGTTAACCCTTTCCCACATGCATCAACAGCAGACTACTTTGGAAACATTGTGGCAAAAAAAAAAGAAATATGGCTATAACGAGCAATTTCTTCTCTCCCTTTGCCACAATGCTTTCAATTATATTCATTTGTTATTCTTTCAGTTGAAGAGAATGTTCACATGTGTTTCTAGATGTTTCCCAAAGTCGTCTGCTGCAGCTTTGTTGTATGTGGGAAAGGGTTAAAGAAACCGCATATGTAAATAATTATACCAGACTTCTTCCACAAGCCAGTAACGTGTTAGCCACGTGCCCCACTGCCTTACGTTCAACCCCTATCCCTGATGGTGACGACATCGGACGCCAAGCAACAACAGCAAACGGTATTTACAAACAGTGTGGGCTCTAAACGAGCATTTATCCCCTTTTAAGAAGATGAAAATAAAACGTATCAGAACTGAACAATAAAAGAATGCACGAATCTTCAAATGAGCCGTTCCAACATTGTTGATTCTGCGTAAAGTATCGACCCGGATCAACCTAAGCATACTGCGCAGGCTAATCTAGACAGACACTTTTCGCCTGTGGATTTTCTGTTTCGGGACTCGTTATTCTATACCTATATCCAGGGTGAGTGTATTAAACTACTGTAATTCACTCATCCTGCTCTATCCCCCTTTGACGGAATGTGCAGATTCCATAATGTTGGTTTTCTAGGGGAATGGCTAAAATATTGAAAAAATAAAACAAAATAAAGTAACACTGGCCCTTGCAAATAGTTTTATAAAAATATTCATTGGAATAAAAATTATTATTTAACCATATAATCATATCCAAAATACAATGAATATACTACACACTACATTTAAAAATATAATATATTAACTATTTCATTTAATGAAAGAGTAATGATTGTGCATCTTTGAAAGAATTATGGCAAAAGAAGGCATTTTTCATTATGAGCAATATCTCCTTAAACCACACTGTTTTCAAAAGTTGTCTACTGTAGATGCGTCAAAATATTTCAGCATCTTGAAAAGGCTTACTATTTATGGATCATTTGGTATGAATTCAAATGAATGGGTTTCTAATATAAAGAATGATGGGCAGAGCTATCCTAGGTAGTATGCGCGTAGGTTGGAATGGACTCAGGGTTAAGGGTTAAAATGACTCAGTGCATACTTAAAAAACAACATATTTAACGAAAACCAGTTGAAAAAGCAATTAAAACAAAACGAAAGACAGAACATAAGATTGTTGTGTATTTTACAATGCATACGAAATACCTTTGGAATACAAGCACTTAACATTGCATGCCTGAAAATGAGTTTAGAAGACTCTAATCGTTGTTTCGACGAAGAGTAATTATTATATATATATTTGTAAAAACAACAAAAATACAATTTAATCACATCGAGACGGCTTTTGAAAACTTGTGCATAATTTGTAAAAACTCCTTGCATTTATCACATGATTTCATTTTCACGATGTTTCAAATGCTTCCCAAGATGTTGTTAAAAGCAGAGGTTTCTTAAAACCATGATATCGGGCAAACGGTTGATGAAGATTATGCAACTTATCAATGACACATTTGAAGCAGACAACCGCAAACTATACGAGTATATATGCCCCAGTAAAACCTACCTTAGTGTAATTATATAACATGTAAACACATACTATGAGCTGTTTCACGATTAAACAAACAGTATGGTATCGACCCAGATCAGACTGCGCAGTCCGGACCGACACTTCCCGTCTCAGGGTGAAAGAGGTTTAGAACAATGAGTCCGAACACATACAATCCACAGGAGGGGAAACATGTCTTCCCGGATTAGCCTGCACGGCATGCTTGATCCGGTTCAATACTTCACGCATATTTCACAATGTTGTTTATCTCGTGGAACGGCTTACATAATGAACCCGAGTACCCATACTGTCGTATCCAAACTGACGCTGTCTAAGAGTACAGATCCAGATTAGACTGCGCGGGTGCGCTGTCTGATGTTGATATACACAGGTCGTCGGACATGGCTTACCGTGGGAATATAGTGGGGGTGAACGGAATTTACTAATGAATGAACATTTTCTACTCTTCTAACCAGGTTGACTAGTTTGTCTCAAACAGTATGTACATATATCTATAATATCATGACTTAGGGGCGGGAATTCATTTTGGTTCATAATGTGATAGCACTTAAACTGATTAACTTATTATTTCGCGCCAAAACGCGCTCTTTAAAGACACTTCAGTTCACTTCCGCTTGGTTTGGAATCAAATCTCGTTGATAAAATCCGAATTAATTTCGTCTGATTTTAATAACGGATGTTGAAAATTTTCTGGTCTTAAAATTATTGAGAGGGCATGCGTATTAATTTAAGGACCTTGTGATTGGTCATGCGCATAGCATGCTTTGAAGAACAATATCCGGTGACTTGTTCTTAAAACCGCGAAAACCCATGCTGTGGTGATACTCGTGTTGGAAATTTAATACGTTTGATGCAAGAGAATCCGGTGTATATTGTCTTTAACAGGTTTACACCTTGATCTTATTCACAAAGAGTTCTACTTCTGATTGAAACTGACCATGTAGGTAGGCGGACCTAGCTATAGTTACTCATATAACGACATTCGATTTGTGACACATCTAGCGAAAACTAGCCTGTTTTCTTGTGTCGATCCTTCTTTAAAACTGACTGACTCTGACCAGTATGTCAGTATCGGTACGTGCATTTTGCTCATCAGGATCTTCCGTCTGGTTCCATCAAATTCCACAAGAGGGTCATAATGAGTTCCAACAACATAGGTGACAGTTCTTGCAACAAATATATTCACAATAGGCGATTAGTCTTATCCATAACGATTTCTACAATGATAAGTTACGCTTAAAATAGTCGTTCCAAAGATATATAATATTGTTGTCTGTAGATATGCCTGAGATCAGGTGTGCTTTTCACATTTCATTCTACTCAATGTTTATGCCATGTTATGGAAGTCGGTCATCAATAACCAACATGACAAACATAAGGAGTACCAACAATATGCCATTAATTTTGTCCATAACGATTTCTGCAATATCAAAATATGATGGCATCTGCGTAATGTATCGACCAGATCAGCCTGCGCTGTCCGCACAGACTGATCCGGGCCGACACATTCCGTCT
>JAUELF010263954.1:0-20352 GCA_031471495.1 Clinocardium nuttallii | reverse complement strand
CCAAGGGCACTCCACCATGACCGAATTGCCGCGACTGGGGATCGAACCAGGACACCCTGTTTCGAAATCCCCGACGCTAACCACTCCACCACAGCGGATTCCTAAGTGACAATAAACATTTTTTTTGGCAAAATACAAAGTAATAGGTGTAGAACATTATACTGTAATGCAAGTATTACTATAAACTATATGAAGATAATTATTAAAAGATTCTGAGATATTCACAATTTGCCAAATATTTCCCAAGTCATCGGTTGTGGAATACACCTCGAAGCTCGCGGGTTCGATCCCCGACCAGCTCATACCAATTACTTTAATAACGGTAGTACATGTTAATAGTAGACATTTTCTCATTGACTCTAGAGATTATGGGGTAACGTTACGACTGACCCTATGATTTTATGATAAATGTACCAAATGCACCAAAGAAACGATGTATCTGGACAGTTATTGAAAGTAGGATTAAACACAAACACAAATTAGGGCAAAATACATTCATTTGTAAGTGGGCACTGGTAACATGCATCCGTCTGTTTAATTAAAAACAAAATAAAAACGTGTTATAATTCGATTCTGTTTACTTTACTACCAGTATACACTTTGTCTTGTCTTAGACCAGGGGCAATATTCACCTAACCATTTTAATACAATTCTATATCTAATTCATATTCTGATATAACAAAGTTACGCAATGTTTTATTAGTTTAACTGTATGGTATAGTCAACAAAAAATGTGCTGCTGTGAAATGTGACTATTCGTGCAATTTAGACTATAAATTAATTAGAATCAACGGTGAAAAAAGTACCCTCCTCAGTAAATAAATATAGGATCTTTATCAAACTAGTTCAAGAAATGTGTTATTAAGTGAGTATCTGGGTAGTTTAATAAACCTTTATGAAAGGACAACGAATGCCAGATTCTTTTTTATCACATGACGAATCACAAGAAGAAAATAGTTTTTTCGCTGCCAGAAAATAGTCCCAACATGTAATACTTAATAAACTGGTAACTAATCACATAACATTTTTTATGACCGATAATGATCCCTTTACCTCGTCCATCTATCTTGACGTTTGTGTTTACCGGATACACATTATCAGCCATTTTCTAAACATTCGCGGATTAATGCAAACATAGTGATTCGGTCATGTTATATTACACATGCTACATATAAAGAAATACGTAATGGGTATATTAGATCGGATACAAGCATTGTCATTTGGTAAATATGGTCAATTAGAAAGTTCTTTGTGAAATGCAGACAAGTTTTAAAATATGTTGTATGAATTAATTTTAGATTGGTCCGTATAAAAAGGTTCCTCCCGCCTTTACAATTAAACCGAAAGTCACACAAGTCAAAACAACAGTTTATAACAAATTTATATACGAGCGGCGCTGAACAAAAACAAACTTCAACTCTTTCACTACCGAATTTTAAAAAAGTCGACTCTTTCTTGTCTAAAATAAGACCAATACATTTTTAGTCCAACAGGAAATTTGTAAAATGTAATGTCTAAGTGGCAAACGTTGCAGAATCTATAATGTTTGCAAAAGCTTTTTATTGCTTTTAGCAGCGAAAGGGTATATTGTAGAAAATTACGCTATCCATGTCTTCGATAAAAACGAGTACCGTTTGTAGAAGATTCTTAACAAATTAGTATAGTTTAAACTTATGTATTTAACATCGATTGCGAAACAAGCTGTAAGCTTATAGCAATCACGCTGATCCCTTTTACAGTCACAACTATTACTCGCGCCGTTTGTGAGGACAAATCCTCAAGGCAGAACACGCTAATCTCGGGATAAGAACCCGGAACCTTTGGTAAGAGAGGCCGACGCTCTATCAGTGCAACACAATCTTCAACATATAGACGAGCAGCGTATATCTAGATTAGACTGTGCGGATGCGCTGGATGATCTGGATATTCACTGGTTGTATACGCCTCACGGTTGTTTCATTTTAATGGTCATATACGTTGCATCGTTTTTTCAACATATCCCTCGATATTGCCCCTTCCTTGATACCAAAATATTACCAGCTACGATTGATTGATTATTCAAGATGTATCGCCGTTTACACACAGTTTTAGACATACCAAAGCGGCCAGTTCACCATCTTTTTCATACCAGTAATCAATACAACAGCTTTTTGATGTAACTGACTCCTTTTCAACATACACTGGCCATTGGTGGAAGACGAATGATGCCTGTCGCATTGACCCTTTGTCAAACGTCGGAAAGAATGTTTGCTGTGTTCTAACTCACAACCCTCCAGCAATAAGGGCGATGAAGAACTCCAAAAGTTGATCCTGTGGTGTCCCTAAGATCGAACCGATGATAGTATAGATAGCCTTTTCCTCATACAACACACATACAGCACACGACTTTGAAATCATCATGACAAAAAGGGAATACTTCTATAAGTGATCGCATTGCAATAGGAGAATTTGCTCGTTTTGAGCAAACTCTCCCTTTGCTGCAATGGTTTTAAAAGTCGTCTGCTACAGAGGCGTCAAAAAGCGTTGTTAGGCCGAGGATGTAACCTTCTAGTCAATACAAATTAGGAGTGGGTATCTGTGTGTTTGTTTTCTTCAACATACATGTAAACTTAAACAGACACGCACCTATCTAATTACATATATATATATATATTATTAGTATTTACATCAGTATACTGCTGAGGTGCAGATATTCCCGAAGAAAGGAAAACCAAAAAGCGACACACATACACATCATACAATGAAGAATGTCTTAATTTAAATACAGGTTGCTGTCCAAACTCAGCGGTTTCGTTTTAATTCAACACGAAAGTAAAAATATTGTTTGAGATGTTTAATTACTGCAGACTCAAGTTTACATGGAAAGCAATGTTTCCCTCCGATTAAATGCTTTCTGTTTACTATCAGTGCAACTGCCATGCAATTAACTAGAAGTTTATATTGGCGAAATCCGTAATGCGACAATGTCAAGACATTACTTTCCCTTAACCGTTTCGCTGCCAACGGCAATTAAAGGCTTTTGCAAATAATGTAGATTCAGATTAGACAGCCTGATACGAGCTGTCTCTCCTCGAATCTGCATTGTAAGCCAATTCGACTTTTAAATTTTACCAAATTTCCAGTTGGACGTTTAATCGGAGTGTTTCATATTTCAACATTGAATAGTCAACTTTTTAAAGTGCAGCAGTGGGAGTAAACAAACTATATACAGTAAACTCTCGATATACAGTAAACTCATAGGATAATTCGAATATATCACTTAACTCGAACATCGGATAACTCGAATATATCACTTAACTCGAACATCGGATAATTCGAATATATCACTTAACTCGAACATCGGATAATTCGAATATATCGCATAACTCGAGCAACCACGTAAGATTGTTTCACTGGCTTTTCATTATAAAACCCTCATTAGTTATGATTGATTGATTGATTGTGGTTTAACGCCGTTTTTAGCAATTTTTCAGTCATATCACGGCGGCTAGTTAACCTACTCATGTGTTTCCTGGTTTTCTCACACTAGTACTCCACACAACATTCTTCCCAAGCAACTGGCTGCTTTTCCATACAGACTAAGCCCATTGGTGGAAGGCGAATGACGCATGTCGCATTGACTTTTGTCAAACGCTGGAAAGAAAGTTGACCGAGCCGGGATTCGAACTCACGACCCCTGGATTGACAGCCGGCGTCGTTACCCACTGATCTACCGGGGCTCGACATTAGTTATGATTTAAGAAACTGGCAATCATCATAAATGAACTAAGGTTACTGGAACATGCCGATACATTCAAGTAATTTATGGGCATTGGTGGGGGTAATGGAAGATCTTCCGTCTTGGCTCCGGGAAGTCGTGAGTTTAATCCTCTGCTTGGTCCTACCAAATACTTTAAAAAGTTAAAGTTAATAAAGACAGCAGGTATAGAGACGTGATTCCTGAAACAGAAAATCCACAAGAGGAGAAACGTGTCTGTCCGGGTTAGCCTGTGCGGCATGCTTATGCTGATCAGGGTCGACAACAATGTTGGTTTTCTCGCGGGATGGCTCAAATAGTATATTCATGAACATCTAGTTAATTGATTCGCCCCGCTTTTAACAATTCCAAACACAATTTAGCCTCTACAGCAGACGCCTTGTTTAATCAATGTGACAGACGAAGAATTTGATCATAACGAGCAATTTCCACCTTTTCCATAATGTGTTCAATTTTATTCAATATTTGTTATTCCGTATTTATAGAGACTTTCAATGTTCCTACTAAATACCATTAAAGTCGTCTGCTGCAGATTATATGTAAGTGGCCAATTGTTCAACGTTAAACCCGAACATGACTCGTACATGAAGACATTGAAAACAATAAGAAATCACTGATAAAGCTCACATTCTTAATTTATTAATAAGCTCATTGTATTCCATTGATCGAAGCGGGATGCCGTCTTCAAAGGAATGCAAATGCAAGCGTTTTCAACTCGTACGTGCAGACACTGTAACAATAAGAAATTACTGATAAAGCTCAAATTCTTAATTTATTAATAAGCTCATTGTATTCCATCGATCGCAGCGGGAAGCCGTCTTCAAAGGAATGCAAATGCAAGCGTTTTCAACTTTTAATTAAATATTCTAAATATTTGATGAAAAGCTTAACTTTAATGCTAGGGGTATTAGATAATAAATAGTAAATTACTGGTTTCTGAAAACCGATAATTTTGTGGATCATAAAATGAGTGCATTGCGCATATATTTCCCGGCATCCTTCGCTGGATATAGAAATCGACGAAACTTTCGTCTACACAGGTGTTATGATTTGTATTTTTGCAATATTACAACAGCAGTTCTGACTGTTTTTTTTATTCATAGTACAATTCGTCATTTAAAACTCAATTTATGTTTTGTTTTACATTTATTCTATATGTAAACTTATAATTCTATGTTTGACCACGAATAAAGACGTTTTAGTTCTACAAGCGCTGGTTCTCATTTTCATTACAGCTTGTCCACATTAACCGACTGGTCTGCAGATTCAGGGTATTGTAAACGCTTTATGCTTTATGAGTCGTCTACGTAACCCCAAATTTATTTATATTAGTTGAACGATTTTTCGAAATATTTTAGGAAAGGCCATCATTACTTATCAATAGTGTTGTTGTCTATCAGTTGTTTTCCTTATTTGTCTAAATATATTTTGCTATAGATATCCCGAGCAAGATTAAAATAAAATGAACCCTTACCAAAGTACAGCTATTGCATATGAGCCGTCTCGCGAGAAAACCAACATTGTGGATTCTGCGTAAAGTATCGACCCGGATAAGGATAAGCGTGCCTTGCAGGCTTACCCAGATAGACACTTTTCGCCTCCTGTGGATATTCTGTTTCAGGAATCACTACTCTATACATCTATCCCCCTGAGACGGAATGTGTCGGCCCGGATCAGTCAGCGCAGACAGCGCAGGCTGATCTGATCGATACATTACGCAAATGCAATAATGTTGGTTTTTTCGTGGGACGGCTCATATGCAGCAGACAACTTTCAATTGATTGATTGTTTGGTCTTTTACGCCGCTTTCAACTTTTTTTCAGTTATGTCACGGCGTTACCTTTGTAAGTTACCAGTCCTACTGGTCATTTATTCTGACACCAGCCAGTCAGTCGTAATACCATCTCCGCGACCTAGTGCGTTAACATAGGTCAGTTATTACTAACATAGTGTGTATGACTCGGCCGGGGATCGTACCACTCGTAGAAAAAATATTGTTGGAAACCTTTTAGGGAAAATACAAAAAATATATTATTTGTATTACTTTCTAGTCATCTAGGTCGTTGTGTAAGGGACATTTATACAACAACACGTATGTATTAAAATATTTATATCTCGAACAAGAATAAACCTATAATATCACTTTCCGTGTTAACGAGGTACATGTACTTTGAAGCATCTACAGTAGTCGACTTCTGAAAACATTGACGGAAAAAAATGTGAAATTGCTTAAAATCGCTAAAAATCATCAATTTGGTAACACTGTTTTCAATGCTAGTCAATACGCATACATTCATTTAATGGGAGATTCCATAGTAGTTATACCTAGATGTTCTCAAATGTAGATTTGTTGTATTCCGGTTTACAGGTTACAATACACTAAATAAATTCCTTCCTTGTTTCCATGTAAATCTTCCAGTTTCAGTCCTCAATTTCTAAGCGTTTCTCATTTAGAACACCATAATCATTGGAAAGAGTAACCTCTTAGTTTTAAAACAATCCAATGGAAATGCGGAGTCATGCATTATGCAAGAAAGAACTCACCAGGCGAAAATGGTTACCGTCATTTTGGACAAAATAGGGCCCGGAAAAACCGGTGTTTAGCATTCTCTACTTTCACTTTCAAACGAGATCAAACTACTAAAAGTGATCAAATCAATCATTTCCAGTGCATCCTATACTTATTCACAATGCATTTAAACACACTGTTATTTATTCAATACATACTGGTGATGGTAAACACTAATTTCAACACAAACAAAGGTTTATTTAGGGACTAGCGTAAGTTGACCTACAAGTATAGGTCATGTTACACCAATTAAAATCATTCTTTGTTTCTAAGTAAACTAACCAGTGTTTAACCCTCAATTGTACCAGTCTACACAGGCTAATCAGGGTAATGAGTAATGATTTTTTAAGTATAAAATACACAGGATGCGAACAGTGTCTACCCGGATTAGTCTGCCCGGCATGTTTAGACTGATCCGGGTCTATTCTTAACGCATAGTCCACAATGCAGGTTTTCTCGCGGGACGGCTGATGAATTGTTCGGTGTAAACGAGTTATCCGCGGACTCGTAAAGCATCACTTAGTCAACTGTACTCGGACACATCGATGGATTGGCGAGAAACGGTTGTAACTAAAATGTGTGTTCTTTACCAATGTTAGTCACCTATGTTTTGTAAACAATGGAAATTAAGTTACCATTACTCGTTCTGAGCAATGGTATCTAAATTCGCATTGTTTACAAAAGGGTCAAAATTGCCCTTAAACCAGGGTTTTCAAAATAGGTTTTTAATAACAAACGTTTAACGCCAAGCCCTCGACATGATAGGCATGCTACCTATGAGCTAATGCATTGAGGATGCTTTATATAGAACATATGGGTAATACCAACACCCACGAAGGTACCGTGACTAGAAAACCCAGAACGAGCAATGGCAACTTAATTTCCATTGTTTACAAAGGGGTCAACATTGCCCTTAAACCAGGGTTTTCAAAATAGGTTTTTAATAACAACCGTTTCATGCCAAGCCCTCGGCATGATAGGCATGCTACCTATAAGCGAATGCATCGAGGTTGCTTTATATAGAACATTTGGGTAACACCAATACCCACGAAGATACCGTAACTAAATAGTATCGGATTTAGTGTCATTCATGAATAACAGAAAGAAAATAGTTCCTTCACTCAAGGGAAGTAACCTTTAGAAGAATTAAGATCGGAACAATAATAGATTACCGCCCTTCCTCATCGTTTTCTATACAGATCATGGATTATAACAACAATCACGAATCACCGTATCTAGCATTTTACGAATTTTGTTAATTTTACGAACAATGTACGTGTTCAAATCATTCATAAAATACAAAAATACTTTGTATGAGTGAATTTATAGCTCATCTATAGGAATTTGGGATATTTCGTGCTGATACCACTTTTTTTGCGGGAAACAACGTCGCTCCATTTGACGTCACGCTAAAATCAAGTGTTTACGGAAATGACGTCACGTCGTTCTTTGGCTACAATATGTTCTGACGTCGAATTGCGGTCGTCTTTTATTACGAACGGGAAACAATATGTCGTACAGTTCCATTTTTTTTTAAATTAACAACGGTAAGTTTATTATCTAGAAAATTTCTCATTTATTATTTGACCTGCTGATCGGGACTTGATACAGATTCACCGGTCTATTTTCGAAGAAAAATGTCGGGCTATTGTGATACCCTCGGCGTAACACTTTAACATTACCTCAAAAACCGTTGAAGATTTTCAAATGAAACTTCGCACACATGTTACTAGGAACAATACGCATGTCTTTATTGTATAATCTTATATCTTTCCTTCTATTTTCAAATTTGGAAAAGGATGCAGTATCCGTCGATATTGCACGCATTGATATTGCACTCAAACCTTTGTTCACGTGCTGCTAAGGACGGAACTATGTTCATATAGTAACGTTACAAAGCGCTCTCATTTAACCTTTTGATTATTTAGTTACCAGCTAACTTCTACTTCTTCTTTGTTACTGCATATAGCTTAGTGCATCGTAGGCAAGAGATGCTATCAAAATTGTACAAACCACGAATTAGGCATATTTACACACAGGGACGTGCTTCTCTAACGATAAATATGACCCTATGCATACATAGGAGGAGCGGGGGTTGCAGTCTCTGATAGTCGTAGGAAAAAACAGTGCTTATACTGATCGTAGTTCAGTGTTTGATACATCTTTTATAGATTACACGTAGTGAAAATCGATAGACATGCACAAAAACGAATCATGTCTATTTATAGTCGTAGGAAAAAACAGTGCTCTACTATTCGTAGTTCAGTGTTTGATACATCTTTTATAGATGACACGTAATGAAAATCGATAGACATGCAAACAAACCAATCTGGTATATTTATAGTCGTAGAAAAAAACAGTGCTTATATAGTTCGTAGTTCAGTGTTTGATACATCTTTTATAGTTGACACGTAGTGAAAATCGATAGACATGCAAAAAACCCAATCTGGTCTATTTATAGCTTTAGCTGTATTTGTAAATATATACGTAATTTCTGACGTAATATTGTGACGTGTAGATCAATAATATTGCTCGATTGTAAGGACATATATATATACGCTATAAAGTTGTTTTGTTTGTCGTTGACGATCTGTTATGCGTGTATCTCAATTAGATACTATGAACACAAAATAAAAGCGAATGATAGGATGACTAAACAAATTATTGTTTTAAAGGTAGGTCTTTAGACACTTTTTTTTGTCATCCTCCGATGTGAAATTTATCAACGCAGTATAGCAGACTTTACTTCAAACATACTGCGATGTCAAAAGGGGCTAAATTATAATAAAGAACACAAATATCCAGACGTAAATACCAGAATAAGATATAATACACGAGTTCTTAATGAAAAAACACTGTTAGAAAAAGCGTTACACATCACTTTGTTGACGATTCAATTTCGAGTCGTAAACCAAATATGGAAACAATGGCGGTGTGTGAATTATATTTTCCACGACCCTTACAACCATCGGAAAGGACAGTATAATTGCGCGATAGATCGTTAATGTTTATTATCTAGACAATCCAAAAAAACGAGTGTTAAATTTGAAATGGTGAAGTGTTTAAAACAAACAAAACGATACATTTTAAAAATCCAATATCAAATTATACAATAAAAAAAGATTGCATGATTATGGGAAAAGATTGTGTTTAGACTCGTTCCTTTTGCGGGGTTCTGCCCTCGCAAGCTCACGCAACTCGAACCCGTCCAAGAAAATATTTTCCCATAAAATGCAATAACCTACAGTCTGACTAAAGTACACGATCTTCTGAAAGGGAAGCCTCATAGCGTAGCGTTTTTGAGGAGATGATTTTAATCAGATTGCAATAACCTATAATATCGATTTTGATAAGGGTCCGTGTTGGTCATGGGCGATTGGACAAATAGTTATGTTTATGTTCCCTCCGGAAATATTATCTGACGATTAATATTGATACGTGAAAGTGGCTCTACAGACAGATTCCGATATAGGAAGATGAAACATGAATTGCATTTACTAGATAAACGGTTTAATAGGTGGAACTACGCTTTAAAAAGAATTGGGTACATGTATACAATTTAAATCAGATAGCCTGGTGTTTCAGATAATGTGAAAACTATTATAAAATAGATTAATGTATTTATATGTGGAAATCTATTTTAAAAGGATATGCGTACGAGTTGAACCAATATTTAGATTTAAATTTAATTGAATTAATTGTTATCAAAGAGATACATTATATAGCGGATTGATATTTTAAAAGGAACTTCATGTCTGTGTAATCAATTGGAATATAAATGAAACTTTCTATTAGTGTCATTGTTTAACTCTTCGAATCAACAAGGACCCTCTCTTTGGTGTAGTGGTAAAACTTCCACCTCGGGTACGGGACGTCGATGGTTCGATCTTTACAAATGCAGTTTTGGTTTTCCCACAGTTGTGCCCTGGATTGTGCGGTATTCTTTACGATTGGTTCATGGGTGTCAGTAAATATGGATCATTAGTGCTGTTACAAACGAAGTGGGTGTCAGTAAAAATGGACCAGTAGTACTGTTAATAAACGAAGTGGTTGTCAGTAAAAATGGACCAGTAGTACTGTTAACAAAGGAGTTGATGTCAGTAAAAATGAATCAGTAATAATGTTAACACACGAAGTAAACATTGACCTGTAGTACTGTTAACAAACGAAGTAAGTGCCGTTTTATAACAACATACTTTGTGAACAAAATCAAATCCATGCATGGACGTTATATATTCGAGCCGCCCCGCGAGAAAACCATTATTGTGGACTTTGCGAAAAGTATCGACCTGGATCAGTCTAAGTATGCAGAGCAGGCTTACCTGGATAGATACTTTTCGCCGCCTGTGGATTTTCTGTTTAAGGAATCATTACTCTATATATCTACACACCAGAAACGGAATGTGTCGGCCCGGATCAGTCTGTGCAGACAGTGCAGGCTGATATGGGTCGATATATGACGCAGATGCCATAATGTTGCTTTTCTCGAGGGACTGCTCATTTTCGGATATTTGATTTTATTTCCAGGAGTACAGGGAAATTATTGACAGGATGTAGCAATTCGAGGAGAGAAGAAAGCAAACTGGACGAAACGTTGTGCTGCCGTAAATAGATGTTAACGTGTTCATATAGGAATATATTCACAGTCCTTAGGAAAAGTAACACGTTGTGTTGACAAGTATATTTAAAAACCGGAATGTGATATCCCATGATCAAAATATGGCGTATAGATGTGCTGATTTATTGTTTTAGCTTAACGCTGTTTTTCTCAAGATATTGGTATAGGGAGATGTTGAAACATCATGACACATGAAGGAAGTGTTTTGGTACATGTATGTGTATGTATTGAAAACTTTTACAAACACGCACGAAATATCGATAACGTATTGCGTTAACTATTCTTGTTTCAAAACGTGCGCATGAAATATTCTTATATTGCATTATAGTCATCTTGTATATCGCAAAGCAAATGGTGTGTATGAAATTAGAAATCTGAATTGTAATACATGTAGTATCATCACAGCACATATAGATATGGTAGCAAATTAACATTGTACACATTTCCATGTAGTATCATCACAGCACATATAGATATGGTAGCAAATTAACATTGTACAAATTTCCATTACGAGTCGAATAATTCAAATGATAATTGATTAAAAGACAAGTAAGTGGTTGCAATGCAAACATTGTGCGGCGGAATCAGAACGCTTAGATACACAGTTTAGCATTCAATGATCAATATAAATCCATTAAATACGTTAACACCAACAAAAGAACGGACAATGCCATTCCGGTGCCCGTTTCATCGTGTGGAACAAGTTGCAGTTTTCATGGTAACACTATATCTAACGATGATTCCTTTTTGTGATTCGATATCTAACAACATGACAGATGTAGGCATTCGGATCGCGAACCCATCGATTCAAAGTGACAACGAATTGAAACAGTCGTCCATAAAGGGCGAGGATAACTTGCCAATAGACACCGATAAGAATAAATCATTATCATTAAATATAACAAACTCGGGGCATAACATTACAGCGACCGAAAGATTAACTCAGACACTTCCTGTCAAGTATGAAAGGAAGTTACCCGTTGGTTTGCTCATATCTAGTCCCGCAGTACTCGTCGCTGTTGCCATTTTTATTTGTATCACATACCAATGCCATTCCAAACAGCTGGATGCACAAGCGAGGGAACTCGCCGAACAAATACAGCCTGTTACAACAACGACTCCTTTCGTGTATCCGTCAACATCCGGGTCATCAACTCCATGCATAGCGTCATCGTCAACAGCTCAAGGATTATTACGTCCGGATCTCGCGGTATCAGACATCGATTTGATTGATCATAGATTAAATAGTCTCCGCGCACCGTCTCCAACGCATTCGGAAATGTCCAGAAAACGTGACTCGTGTTCAAGTGCGATTTCTGATAGAGAAATACTGGCAATGGCTTCTTCAAGACGTCATTCTACGTTTATATTATAGGTTTTACTTCATATTGCTAGTGGCGGAAATAATGTTTCGTATTCTTTGCTTGCATTTCTAGTCTGCCTTATCAGAAAAATGACATCAAATGTAATGTTTTGTATTTGAAATTGGCACATTAATTTGTAGCAATGCATTTATTCCGTTTGGAAAAGTCCAACATGAACGTTACACATATCTAGAGTTGTATATAAGTCATTCGGAACTCCTCGGCAGAATTCGCTACCCCACATCTATCCTCGGATGTATGACGGTATGTGAGATGTAGATTCGTGGTTAAATTTTGGTGCGACTGCCGGTATACTTACATCCCAAAAACTTGCCGCCCTTAAAAAAAGTTCTCAAAATGTTAACGCCAGTACACACATACAAGACAGAGGTTCGGTAAACCAATCAACCTTTACTTGCGCGTTTATCTCAAACGTTTGTGTTGACAATCAACCGTCTTCTCGGCCCACAGGCATTGTTGTCTTTGTTCCTGTTGTATTCTAAATAGTTCCAATATGCCGGAAAGCGTCATGCACCCGAGGTTAAATTAAGTATTCAGAGACGTTTCGAATTGTATATAGGTATAAGAAGGCGACGGGTTTGGAACCAATTTGTATAGCGTTACACTAGCAAACGTCCAAACCGTTACAAAATCGAGCCCAGTAGCTCAGTCGGTAGCAACGCCGACTGTCAGTCAGGGGGGTTGTGAGTTCGAATCCCAGCTCGGCTAACAATCTTTCCGACGTTTGACAAAAGTCACTGTGACATGCGTGATTCGTCTTCACAAGTCTATGTGGAAAAGCAGCTAGTTGCCTGGAAATAATTGTATGTGGAGTACTGGTGTGAGCAAACCAGGAAACATATGAGTAGGTTAACTGTCCGGCGTGATATGAATGAAACATTGTTGAAAACGGCGTTAAAACCCCATTCAATTATTCAATCAATCATTTCCTATGTATAAGTATTCAATAGTAAACGAAACGCGACAGCTCAGTCGGTAGCGGCCAATACTATCATTTAATCTAGAGGGTCAGAAGTTCGAATCCCGGCTCGGCCATTCATAGTTTCCATTGTTTGGCGAACGATTAACGTCATTTGCTTTCCATCAATTGGCTAAATAGTCTGTATGAAAAAGTAGTCAGTTGCCTTGGAAAAATGTTGTGTGGAGTAAGCAAAGAAACGCAAGTTATATGAGCTGATCGCAATTATATTTAATAAAACCCCCTCAATACTGTTGATAAGGGTGATACTCATCTCAATCAATCAATCAATAAATAAATCAATCAATCAATAAATCAATCAATAAATAAATCAAGAAATTCAGGCAATAGCAAGTCCCAACGAACAAAAATACGTACTGTCTAACTTAATAGTGTTTTACTTTGTTTACATTTGGGGTTTAATTACGGGAAACTCTTTAAAACAATATTGATGAACCGATCCCTCCAAAATCGATGTCAAAACACGTACACATTATTACTTTCTACACTGTCTTCAAGCAGACAGGTAACTTGTAACGCAGGCTAATTCGAAAAAAATCCGTCTACCAGTGTAGATTACATACAGTGTGACAGTGGTAATTATGTCTCAACTTTTAGTGGCGTGCAACATAATTGTGTTCCTGTTCTAGCATGTCATCAAGGGGTATGGCATAAATTGATTGATTGATTGATTAATTGTAGTTAAATCCCGTGTTCTACAGTATTGCACAAGGCTTAGATAAAATTTAAAAATAAATGTTGGTAATGGCTTTTTCAAGCTTGGCGTTCAAAAACATTACGTCTGACTTGCTGGTGTTGGGGTATATGGACCAGAAGTACTGGTAAATTACCGAGATCACGCCGTGATTTAACTGAAAAAATGTTGGAAGCGGCACTAAACACCAAACAAACAGTAGTATATTTTCAATTTCGACTAATCATGTGTATCTCATATTAGTAATCTACACACAATTGTTCCAAGGCAACAGTCGAGTCTCGGTAGCTCAGTCGGTAACGACGCGGGCTGTCAATCCATATGTTGTGAGTTCGAATCAAGGCTCGGCCAACTTTCTTTCCGACGTTTGACAAAAGTCAATGCGACATGCGTCATCCGTCTTCCACCAATGGGCTAAGTCTATGTGTAAAAGCAAGCAGTTGCTTGGGAAGATTGTTGAGTGGAGTATTGATGTGAGAAAACCAGGAAACACATGTGTAGGTGAACTGGCCGCCGTGATATAACTGAGAAATTGTTAAAAACGGCGTTAGACCCCAATCAATCAATCAATCAATCCAAAGCAACAATTGCGCCTATCACGAGTCTTAGTTTAGACACACAGTGAAGATTATGGTGATGCTGTGCGTATACAAACTAGCCTCAGTCTACACTGTTCGCATATAGAACAACTTCCCCCATGTCGCCAGACACGACTTAAATCAATTTTGCTACAAATAGCATATATTGTTTTCTCAATATGATCATAAAATATTCATATGTTTCTTTTTATAATTCATTTCAGTTGATAATACAAGAATCGATTACATTTTAAAATATATTTCGTTGTGTTTATATATCATCTTAACCACAGGTATGTTAATGGTTAATTCACGAAGATAAGAATTGCTCAATGTGTGTTTGTGAACAGTGCCATTCTTTCTTGTTAAAGTAGATACAGTGTATGCCTTTCTTTAATATCGGGGAAGCATGCATATAAGTTTCTGCTTTCTGTGTGTATGTGTTCATCTGTCTGTCCGTCTTACCTGGTGCACAATCAGAGTAGTACATGTATATGGTTAATGTTGTTACCTGTGACAAATCATAGGCGTCCGAGTTTTAATTTGAGAAAATCTTATGGGAAAAACCCACACCAACATACCTCGTTGAGATACTACAACAATTATCGCTGTTTGGTTCATACGCTATAACAGTAATGACCGTAACAATTTTGTATGAGAACATTCAGGGAATCCCACAAAAGAACGTGGTACTATAACTCTCAGTCTATTATTCATAGCATATGGACTATTTGTAGTATCTTAACGAGGTATTGCGTGTTTTCCCCCAAAGTTTCTCAAATGAAAGCTCAAAACAATATATTTCTTCCGTAACCACTTTATTTATTTTGTTTTAAGTGGTCATTGTTGTGCTTAAAGAGTTGAAACGTAGACATGGACTTGCTATTTATCAGACAGTTGTAACTCTGTCATTGGGTGAAACTTCAGTTTGGTCCTTTGACATTGCACAACCCACCGAGGATGATTTCTATCAAATTTAAAGAATAAATTCACCGAGCAAAAGATAGACAAGATATGCAGAGATTTTGCCCTCCCGCGAGAAAACCAGCATTGTTGAATCTGCTTAAAGTATCGACCAAGATCAGCCTAAGCATTTCGAGCAGGCTTACCCGGACACAAACTTTTCGCCTCCTTTGGATTTTCTGTTTCAGAATCATTACTATATACCTCTATCCACCTGAGACGGACTGCGCACGCTGATCAAGGGCGATACATGACGCAGAGGTCATAATGTTGGTTTTCTCTCTGGACGGCTCATTTTTAAATATTATGTACATGTAATTAGTAATACAAACTATTGTTTTCATATAACATTCCAATGTCATTGACATCAGATCAAGCTTCTTTGATCATAGGATCTGACGACACCACATAAAAGGTCGTCTCGAAGTGAAATCATACATTTACATATTAACGAACAGGTACTCGTTTTCACTCTTATGCAATCGCACGATATAGCTATTTATCGGTAAATTATGATAAGGCCTATATATATATTATATATATATATATAATAAACGTATAGTCTGATCTGATCCTACACTCTGAACAATGTATATATGTTCGTGAACACGAAAAAAACGGTTGAAAATCAAGGATTATGATGCCCATTGATGACTCAGATCTCATTAAGGATCCATGCTCTTTTTTATTTGTACACATGTAAAATTGACACCTATTATAGCGAGACGTGCTTAATACACATCAATTACCGAACAGACGACCAATGTTGAGGAGTATATCTGTTTATCATGCCATTTTATCTGTTGAATTTCTCACAGTTCTGAACATCTTTTCAGTCAAAAAAACTTATTGCTTTAGATTGGTCATGTACTGCTGAAAAGGTCCTTCAACCCTTTCCCACATAAAGACATCAGACGCCTCTACAGCATCTTATATTTTGAAAACATTGCGGCAAAAGGAGAAATTGCTCATGAAGAGCAATTCCACCTTTTGTCGCTATGTTTTCAACTATATGTAATCGTTAAGAGTTTCCTTTATAGAGATAAACCATATTTAAACATGTGTGCTTTTAAATTCATCTGCTGCCGATTTGTTGTATGTTGAGTTTCATTTATAGAGATATACCATATTTAAACATGTGTGCTTTTAAATTCATCTGCTGCCGATTTGTTGTATGTTGGAAAGGAGGGGTTAAATATACCAAACACAAATCTGCAGATAATTAAACAACACAATGATTAAAGAAAAACAACAACAACACAACCGTTACTGTTCTATTCCCCCTATTCATGGACAATAATAAAATAGATCATGTATACATCAGTCTAGTTTAAAATAGATCATGTATACATCAGTCTAGTTTAAAATAGATCATGTATACATCAGTCTAGTTTAAAATCTAAATATAGCATTTGACTATACATATTGTCAATATATAGTCAAATGCTATTTCTAGATTGTATACGAGACTGGCACATGTGCATGCATAGTAACACATTATTACACATTTTTAGAATAAGTTGTGTTAGAGCACGGTGTACATAGTTGTTTTATTCGTTTATATGTTATGCAATAAGTATTGGAAACACATTTAAGTTTATTAAAATATACTTTAATTATTGCGTGTTTCTAATTGTTTTTTATCTGTCTGTAAAAAACATTTAATGTGTATTTGTTTGGTGGCGTTGAAGTGATAAACAGTCCACTTCGACTGTAGGTTCGATCCCCGATCGGTCATACCAAATACTATAAATTTGGTAGTCATAGTCATTCAGGCGTGTGAGGAAAGCATTACAACTGGTACATGGACTAGTAATACGGACAACTTACTCAGTAACCGCTGTTATGTAATTGAACAAATATTGAAAGCGGCATAAAAAACAATATATAAAGACAATTTATTTCACTCAATTAAGATAGTATGCCCGAACATACGCTTGTCAGATCACAGGGATATATAAGCCGTCCTGCTAGAAAACCGACATTGTCGACTCTACGTAAAATATCGACCAGGATCAGCCTAAGTATGCCGCGCAGACTTACCCGGACAGAAACTTTTCGCATTCTGAAGATTTTCTGTTTCAGGAATACTCTATACCCCTTTCCACCTGAGATAGATTGTGTAGGCCTGGAATACCCTGCGCAGATTGCGCAGGCTGATCTGAGTCAATACACTACGCAAGAGCATTATTCTGGTTTTCTCGTAAAAAATGCCACTGTTGGCGATTTGTGATCTTGTCTCATCTGCATGTTGGTATCATTTAACATAAAAACAGATGACATTGAATACTTTGAATATTTCATTCTTGGTTAAAATCTGGAGAATGTTTATTACTGAAAGTATGCTTATTAAAAAAAAAGTTGTAAACTTTGTGGGAAAAGGCGATATTGCTCTTGATAAAGTTTGCAAAAGTCGTCTATTGCAGAGGCGTTATGAAATGGCTGTAAATTGGGAAAGGGTTGCGAACAAAAGTGTCGTTTCAGTATGAATCTACATTTCTATATCCTTTTTTGTAAGAAGATATGCGTGGGTAAATACATCACCACTGTCCGAATTTCCATTGCAGAAGAAAATGAGGAACTCGTTAAAAGACTCAAACAGTCTCTCTTTATTGTCTCTGTATTGTCCATACGCTTTGATATAAAATGGATCGAAATGATAAATTGTGGAATCCCTCCCGTGTTACTATAAATAGCCCACATATAACAGGCACATATTGTAAGGGATACACAAGAGTGAGTTGATTGAATGGTAGGTGTTTACCACCGCTTTCAACAATCCTGACACCAGTCAGTCAGTCGTTACGCGATACTGAGTGCCAATGAGGGCAGCCAGTACTACAGTAGAACGAAATATTAAAGTAAGTTAGTTCTGATGTTGTAATAATGTTTCAGCATCATCGAACACATACTAATTCTAACACTGAGGTAAATACTTGGAGCGTCATTAGATCCATGCGGAGAGTGAGGATACGCATACTAATTCTAACACTGAGGTAAATACTTGGAGCTTCATTAGATCCATGCGGAGAGTGAGGATACGCATACGCACACACTCGCTTGAATCTTCACTGCACGCAGAAACGCCTCGGTTGTTTAGTGGTAGAGCGCCACCTCGGAAGCGGGAGGTCGTTGGTTCGATCCCCGGTCTGGTTACATGTATACCAAATACTTCAAACATGGTTGTACATGCTGTCCTCCTTGGCGCCCAGGGTTGCGGAGTTAGAATTACGACAGACTGACTGGTGTCATGATAACACGAACAAGTAGCAAAACGCCGTGATATAACTGGAAACTTGTTGAAAGCGGTATAAAACACCAACACATCAATCATTCTACTAACATACAACAATACCCCAAACACGCTAGACGCAGCTCAACTATGTCCCAGGTAAAACCGTTTAAACTGAACCAGTTACAACGGAATCGCACTGAACCATAGATAGTTGATCTGTTTCGATTCCTATGATTATATTACATGTTGATATCCAGTAACTATGGACTAATTAAACATTTAACGTTCTGGTATTGATAAGTTCACGGTCCCCGAGCAAAAACATCCCTCGGGTATTTATCCACCTATTAAACGACAAAGCTTGACGACATCAGATACATGTATACACCATATTTTATATGTGTCCCCCCTTTTTTCTCAATATGCTCGTTTGATTTTTGCAGATTGCAGACATAGTTTGACGCACCTATTGCAGAAGACAGCATATACACATATAAGCAGTCCCGCGTGAAGACCAACACCGTGGACTCTGCGTAAAGTATCGACCCCGATCAGCATAAGCATGCCGCACAACCTTACCCGGACATACACTTTTCGCCTCCGTTAGATTTTCTGTTTCAGGAATCATTACTCTACACATCTATCCCCCTGAGACGGAATGTGTCTGTGTAGACTGGCCAGGCTGATCTGGGTCGATACATTACGCAGATGCCACAATGTTGGTTTTCTTGCGGGACAGCTCATTTATTGCTTCTACCTGTGGCAGACACCACCTCAGAGGTGTAGTGGTAGGGCGTCGGTCTTGGGTGCGGGAGGTCGTGGGTTCTATCCCAGCACAGGTCATACCAAAGACTTTAAGGATTGTAGTAATGGCTGCCCTCCTTAGCGCTCAGGGTTGCCGGGGTAAGCATTAAGACTGACTGGCTGGTGCCTGGATAAATGTACCAGTAATACTGGTAACTTACCCAGGAAATACCGTGCTATAATTGAAAAGTTGTTGAATGCGGTATTGAATACCAAACATTCATTCAAACTGAAGACATTTGTTACTTCTTCATTAGAAAACATTGTGACGATGAGGAAGGTAGAAATTACCTTTTTCCAGTTTCTCCCTTTTCCAACAATGTTTTCAAATCATATTTATCATAATGAAGCCAAATAATACTTCATAAATTTCCAGAGTAAAGATTTACTAAAAGTTCAGCATTTTCAAATGCGACTTATGCACATGTGCCTAGGAACAATACCAAGTCACGTAACTCTGGCTTTAATAATTATTTTTTTATGCCCCTTTTTTTCAAATGAGAAAAAACAGACGAGTTGTATTAAACTCATAACCTGTTTTGCTTCTCTTACATTTCTCACAGAATTTCTTTAGCAGATATAACATTATGTAGACACTCTTAAATTGAAAAATTGAGAATCTTACATTTTTGTTCACCTGTGGCATTCCATTTTAGTAGTTCACTGGAAAATACCAGTGGATATCTGTTAACCACAAATGAAAGAAAACATTTTGAATAAAGATGAAAACGTTGTAGCAAAAGGAGACAATTCTTATTTTGAGCAGTATC
>JAUELF010263943.1:0-11192 GCA_031471495.1 Clinocardium nuttallii | reverse complement strand
CATAGGTTATCCATTCAATTTTGGAGGTTTTCCATTTTTTGACAAAACATGTTCAAAGTCGTCTGCTGCAGAATTGCTGTATGAGGGAAAGGGTTAAACCAGTATTGAATTGAACTCATGAACATTTTAAGAACTTAAAATAGTCTTCATCTGTTCTTGAACCATTCATGATGTCAGATTATAAACAGTTTAGGAACTTGGACATAATCAATTGACTTGTTCTTTAATTATTCATGAACTGTTTAAGAAAATACTTCAAGGGCTGTTCTTGTTCATAAAGCTGCTGAACTCCAGATGATGACATTCTGCAAATATAGTAACAACAACGTGAGTAATAAATAGATCAAACTATTTTGGCAGTAGATGTTGAAAAATAAAATCAATTGATGAAGTCAATAAAACATTGTACACAATTTGGCTTATTAAGTATGACATCCCAGTACACATAATGCATAAAGAAAATCAATATTAAGATGTGTATTTTACTGGAAAATGAAATTATTGCTCTAGTTTTATCTCCGAACTATGATTCTATTATTTCAAGATTATTTTTAAACAGTTTAAAACTGACTATACTATCTATAATTTGGGGTTCAGCACCTATAGAGCATATTACAAGTAGGTCTTCTTAGAAAGTGTGTAGTCTAAAGTTAAACATTTGTATTTTCCATATGTATCGCATTTCCTGATTTCTTTTCAGTACTTAACCGATCTTTTCCCGCAAAGACGTAAAGGAAAACCTATCAAGACACAGGGTGATAATAACAGCTAGGACACTCTGTAAATGTTATGTTCGTTCAAAGAACATTCACACTTGAGATAAATGATAATTTTGACCGAGAAGTGAAAGAAAACAGAACATGTTTCAAACTTGAAACATACATAATAAGTGTGACTTTTATGGACATGTTTGACAGAAAATTATTTAATTTAGTATGCAAGATAACAAATTGAAGAAAAAATGTTCATAAGTGAATTTTGTCAAAATTCAATCAAATTGAAAATCGTCTTTATTGTCTCGATGTATATTCTTCAATTTGAGATATTTAGAGATGTTAAATACAATCTCAATCCAAAAGTAGAAACCTGTTCTGGTTAAATTCTTATCACATATAATTCCCAAGTCATTATTTCTCTTAAAAGACTAAACTCAGAATGGCAAAATCATAAAAAATAAAATCAATTCACCATATGGACTGACCTAAGAATGAAGTGCATACACAGCATTTTTTAATGTGCTTTCATAAAAGTGACCTTTTAACAGGGAAAATAAAAAACATTTAAATTGTTATATTTACAAGATATTGCAAAGGGATATATCTTATCAAAGTAATAGTTGTAAAAATGAGTGCAAACAGTAAGGTGATATCAAAGCTTACAATAATTCATACTGGGGAAAACCTTATCAGTGTAATATGTGTGAATATGCATGCACAAAGAAATGTAAGTTAATCAGTCAAATCAACAAAAGATAGTTTAATCAAACACAAAATAATTCATACTGAAGAAAAACCTTATCAATGTAATTTTTGTGAATATGCAAGCAAACAGAAAACCCATTTAATCAGACATAGTATAATTCACACCACTGGAAATAAACCTTATCAGTGTAATGTGTGTGGATATGCAAGTGCAGATAAACGTTCTTTAATCATACACAAGAGAATTCACACTGGAGGAAAATATGCATTCAAACAGAGAGGTCATTTAATCAGACATAATAGAATTCATACTGGAGAAAAACCTTATCAGTGTAAAAGTTGTGAATATGCTTGCAGAGAGAACTATATTTTAATCAAGCACTCGCTAATTCATACTGGAGGAAACCCGTCTAAACCTGAGAAAAACCATAATGCTGATGACCAACAAAAGAAATTTGTGTTTGTCTATGACAGTAAAGAACATTTAAAAGGACATGGTAGAAAAGACATAAACAAGCAACCTTATCAATGTGATGTTTGTGGATATGAGTGTTATGCTGAAGATGATTTAATTATACATATTAAAGGACACTATAATTAGACACAATTCTGGTTGTAAAATGTTAAAATACATTGATGAGACAGTCTCGGTAGTGATTCATTGTGGTTAGAGGCTCCACCTTTAGCGGTTGTTGCATACAAAATACATTCAAAATGGTTGTAATGACGCTCAGATATGCAAGATTGTATTTAGATATATGGAATGGTTTTAGTTAAACAATATTTTGAATCCATTTTTAACCAGCATTATTTTATATTAATTATAGAATCCGCTGTGGTCTGGTGGTTAGCGTCTGGGATTTCGAAACCGGGTGTCCCGTGTCATGGTGGAGTGTCCTTTGGCAAGGCACATTTTCTAGCCTAGCACTGGTTTCTTCACCCAGGGATCATGAATAATTAAATTTAAATGTGCGCTAAATGACCTTAGCTGTCGATGCGCCGTAAAACAATATACATTCATTCATTCTATACATTGTGGTAAAAGGAGAAAATGCCCAGGAATCATAGAAGAAAGTGACAAAGTCGCTCACTTTAACCCTTTCCCATAAATAGTTGCTTTTTGACTCTTCTGCAGCAAACAATGTTTTCAACTTTATTTAATAGTTGCTTTTACATTTTATAAAAGCTCCAATATTTTTGACAAAATGTGTTCAAAGTCGTCAAAGCAGGTTTAATCAAAATGGATTGATTCATGTACCCAGTTGAGCTATTCAGGGCCATCATGGCCTTCTTGTTAAATATCATTGTGGAAACAGGCGTCCTGGTTTGATCCCCATTTGTGTCACTATGGATGTGGTGGTATAATATGCCCTTGTGCAAGGCACATTTCATAGCCTATAGTACTGGTTTGTTTATCCAAGGATCATGAATTACTGAACTGTTGCAGTGATATAACTGAAATAATATTGAAAAACGGCGTAAAATCCCCGCATCAAAACAAAACATAAACAAATCTTTATGCAGGTGATACACAGCCTTCTTGTGGAATGTTTGTACTTGATATAACAATATCTGTAATGTGACAACTACTGTGAAATGGTATTATAAATGACCAATTACTTGGGTTTTACGGTCAGAACGTCTTCACCCTTTTCCCACCTACAGACAACTTTTGAAAACATTGTTACAGAAGGAGAAATTACTCATTATGAGCAATTTCGTGACAAAAGGAGTAATTACTCACAATGATCAAATTCTCCTTTTGCCACAATTTTCTTTTCAATAATTATCATTTAGAGATTTTTAATTGTTTAATCATGTGACCCAGATTGTATGTGCAATTACGGGAAAGGGTTAACTGATAGCTCCAGGGTATGATGACAGTCAAGATATACTATTAATTAAATGTATCCTGCAGCATACAAAATGGAGTCTTCATTGAAACTCATCTGCAAACACCAATTACTTTGTTGAGGCACATATAGTCTTGCCACAGTCATCTGCAAAAAAACGTGCAATTTCTCCTTTTGCCACAATGTTTTTCACTTTTAGTCATAGGTTATCCAATCAATTATAGAGATTTTCCAATTTTGACAAAATATGTTGAAAGTCATCTGCTGCAGAATTGTCATATGAGGGAAAGGGATAAAAGACAGTAAAGTTATTGAATACAGGTTGAACGCAAAATGGTGATATTACTCATCATTCATCATGAGCAATTTCTCCTTATACATGTACCACAATGTTTGCAAGTTGCTTGTTGCAGAAAAATGCGTCTTGCATGCTGAACGGGGTTAATCCTTTCCCAGATACAACAAATCTGAAGCAGACGACTTTGAAAACATCTTGGCAGAAATTGGAAAAAATCTCTATAATTGAATGGATTTTATTTTAATAATAGAGTTGAAAACATTGTGGCGAAAGGGGATTTGCTTATTATGAGCAAGTTCTCCTTTCGCTATAAAGTTTCTAAAAGTTGTCTGCTGCAGAGGCATCAGATAGCATCTGTATGAGGGAAAGGGTTGATATTTGAACATCTATGATTTCAGAGATCCAGACATGGTTCAGGCTCTTCAGTTGGAAGCACCCGGATGAAACGTACGGAAAGTGTCGAAATTAAAAAACACCCGTCGTTGCCGGTTTTCAAAGAGTCGGAAGAATTGAACAAACTTGAGGAGGCATGGCACTCGGAGCTACGTTCGCAATTCATACGCCAGTACATCGAATACTTACATACGATCGGCTTTAATTACGTCCAGTTGAGCAAATACCAGGATGTGACTTATGCCCAAAGGAAGTAAGTCCTAATTCAATAAAGATTTCCTTCTGCTTAAACCCCTCGTTCCCTCATACAGACGCATTTTAATGCCCTTGCAGAAGGTGCGTTATGAAAAAACAATGAGACAAAAGGAGAAACTGCAACAATTTTTACAACTCTATTCAAATACTAAACTTTCATTTAAAGAGAATTTTCATATTTTTGCCAAGATCTTTTTAAAGTCTGCAGTTCTTTTGTATGTGGAAAAGGATAAACTTTTTAGCTTGTCTGTTTTTCAAAGAAAAAATCCGACTTTTGTGATACCCTTGGTGTGATCGTAGTCTGTGTCATCGTTGTCTGCGTTGTCGTCACAAAACCGTAACCATACCTCCTAACTCAAATAACATTCAACATTTTTAACTGTGGTTTTAATAATTATTCAGAAATGCCCTTTTGCGACTTAGAAAAAACTGACAAGCGTTGGTGTTCGCTCTGTGGCACTCTTGTAAGGATCCAAAATTCATGTTTGTAAAAGATATTTTGTTTTTCTGCTAATTCCTTCACACATATATAAATACAGATACACAAATTCCTCTGAATTTGAAACAAGAGAAAATCAACTATCTGTAACTCGACACAATTCACATATAAAAATTAATGTATCAGACACTATTGTATATTCTCTCTGTCCTTAAATATATATATTGCATATACTTCAAGATTTATTCAGATGTATGATGATTCTCTGTTTCAGTAGACAGCCAAAGTCAGGAGAAGAGATCAAAGCCCAGATGGAGGAGACGGAGATCAAACCAACAGATATTCATAATCTACAGAAAACGGTGTCCGGTGGCGTACTCTTGATCGAGTTGAGCTTTAGGCAGGAGTATTTCTGTGTGAAACTGTACACCTGTGATCACAATAAACTCGGGATCACAGTCAATCAACAGGTATGGTTTATCAAATAACAACGATATCACAAAGGAAAAATAATTATTGCTTCTTTTCCCTTAATGTTTTCTGGGGGCATCCTCTTGATTGAGTTGTATTTTAGGCAGGATAAATAGTTCTGTGTGAAACTGTAATCATGGTCAATCAATAGGATTATGCAAACTATTGTTTGTATAGAATATATACTCCTTTAACCCCTTCCCTGATATGACAATTCTGCAGCAGATGACTTTGTACATATTTTCTCAAAAAATAGAAAATCTCTGTAATTGAATGGATAACCTGTGACTAAATGTGGAAAACATTGTGGCAAAAGGAGAAATTGCTTGTTATGTGTAATTTCTCCTTTTGTAACTGTGTTTTCAAAAAGCTGTCTGCTGCAGAGGCATCATAAAGCGTAGCGTTTATATGAGGGAAAGGGTTAACCTCACTGTTTTCTTGAGGAGTCCTTGTTAAATAAGGTGAGTTTAAGGCAGGAGTATGTGGAGACACTGTACACCAGTGATCACGATAAACTTCGAATTGCTGTCAATTTACAGGTATGGCTTGCCCAGTAACAACAACATAACAAGAAAATAACTGTTTGTATAGAATAATCGCTACTATAAAAAAATCTCTTTCTTTCAGAGAATGATTGCTAGAGGTGGAATGTTATATAGTATGACTAAAATAAGACAAAACATGCAGAATCTTTTTTTTTTCTGCTTTGATTATGTTAACCCTTTCGCATATATAACAAATCAGCAGCAGACAACATCTTAAAAAAAAATGACAAAAAAATGAGAATAATGAGATTTTAAACATTAAATTGAAATGAAAACATTGTTGAAAAAGGATGAGGAATTTTTCATTTTGTCACAATGTTTTCAAAAGTCGCCTGCTTCAGAGGCATTAAAATGCGTCTAAAGGTGGGAAAGGGTTAAATATTTCATTAACCCTTTCCTCATATAGACACTTTCTGACGCCTCTGCAGCAGACGGCTTTTTGAAAACATATTGACAAAAGAGGAAATTGCACAAAACGTGCAATTTCTCCTTTTTGCCACAATGTTTCCCACTTTTTGTCATAGGTTATCCATTCAATTAAAGAGATTTTTTATTTTTGACAAAATACATTCAAAGTCGTCTGCTGCAGAATTCTCGTATCAGGGAAAGGGTTAATTGATTGGTCCTAGAGTATGATTGGATATTTGGACCTGCATAAAACGATATTCGCATGGACATATTGGAAACAAGGAATATAGATCAGGATAAGACTGCATGTAGGTTCAGGCTGATCTTGATGTTCGCTGGTTGCAAATTGAAAAAGGTTGGTTTTCGTAAGATTATCAAGGAAATTGTAAAAATGCATGTTAGAAAAAGAGCACAGTAATTTCTCTTTAACCCTTTCCCACATACAACAAAACTGCAACATATGACTTTGAAATCACATAGGCAAACTATGAAAGTTTAATTATTAAACTGAGCTAAAAATCATTGTGGCAAAAGCAGAAATTGCTTATTTTGACCAATTCTCCTTTTGTCATGATGATTTCAAAAGTCATCTTCTGCAGATGCGGCAATATAGGTGGGAAAGGGTTAAGGTACCATGAGTGTTAATTATCTTTCATCATTTTTTTTTTACTTTAGAAATGTATTTTCTTTGTTTCCCTCAGCACTGTCATTAACAAAATTAAGACCTTTCTGAAACCAATCCTCTCAAATACAGCATTTCATTTCTCCCTTTATTTTGTTTGCTGGGAAAATTCAGCTTCATCCTTGGATTTTATTTTTGGGGGGTTTTATGCTGTTTTACAACAGTATTTCAGTTAAATCATGTTAAAACCAAAATTCTGTTGAAAGTGACGTAAAACTCCAACCAATCAAACAGCAACAAAGCAAGAAAAACCTTTCTCTCTTTGTAATATTTTTCCACTGCACTGAAACTCTTTCATCATTATTCCACTCTTGTTCGACTATCATGATGTAACTGAATTTCTGTTGAAAATTGCGTTAACCCTTTCCCTAATATAGACGCTTCTGACGCCTCTGCTGCAGACGGCATAGTGACAAAAGAAGAAATTGCACAAAACGTGCAATTTCTCCTTTTGACACAATGTTTTCCACTTTTAGTCATAGGCTATCCATTTAATTAAAGGGAATGCTCGTCTGCTTCAGAATTGTCGTATGAGGGAAAGGGTTAAATTATGGAAAACCGAAAAAAATGAAAATATCATTATCAAATTGAGTTGAAAACATTGTGTTAAAAGGAGAAATTGCTCGTTAAAAGAAATTTCTCCTTTTGTCACAATATTTTCCAAATTCGTCTGCTGCAAAGGCGTCAGAAAACATCCATGTGTGTGAAATGGTTTAAGTAAGACGGATAAAAACTAAACAGTATTTGGAAAGGTAACCCAACCCGTCTATTATTTGACGGGTGTGTACATATCTTGTTTTGGTTCTAAATATACCCGCAAAACGTGATGTTAGATGACTATACTACAATAGAAAACTTCCTAAATACTGAAAGGATTCAAACTAGGATTGTGAATGTATTAGATTCGTGTTTGTTTTTCAAATAATTTCTTAAAATTTTGTGCGTAACTTTTGGGGGAAATACTGATTAAACTAATGTATTAGAAAAACAAAAAATGTGTTGAAGGGGAATTATATTTAGCTGAGATATAACATCATTTATTTAATTTTCGGATATTTTTTTATTTACTTTCTAAATTTGTTTTTAGTGTATGGCCATTTTTGCGTGGGCATATGGTAGATATTTCCTGAAATAATAAATTGCCAATCGCATCAAACATCAAACTTGAAATGGTGTGAAATTTGGAAATACATGTGAACGAAGGGATGTGATTTATACAAAATATCATAGAAAGACTACGAAACCAATTACTAGTATACCCTTTACTTGGACGAAGACATCACTATACCACCGTGTGTGTTCGTTACAATGTCTATTTGATGTAGTATCTAAAACTTGCTTTATTCTGAATGTGAAACGTGTTAATTAGATTAGTATAAAACTACAGCATGAGGAACGTTGTAACAGGTTAGTCCGCTTTGCTCGTATTTACATAAAAAAGAAATCGACTTATAAAATACAAGATCATTTTAACAGTACTTTGCGAAAATCAACGTTACGGTTTAAACACAAAGTGTAGATCCACAACAGCCTGCGCATTGGCGCAGCCTAATCTGGCTCTGCACTGTGCGTCAATATGTCATGGAAGGTTCAAGGAAAGGTCTGATTGAGAGGGGGGCATTTTCGCCGCTTTTAGCACTAGTTCAGTTTTATCACTGCTCCATTTCACTTACTCATGAACCCTGGGAAAACAAACAAGTACCAGGGTAGGAAATATGCATTGTTCAATGGCACTCCACAATAACCGCCTCAACTGGGGATCGAACCCGGGTGTATATGCCGTAGCATGAATATGTAGACTGATACTGCGTAAACACAGGTGTAATAATAACATTTAAGTTGCTTTTCCCGGCGGAATAACGCTTATTTAGTCTTCGTTGAGTGACTAACGAGTATCTGCTCTCATATATTACCAGATGAAATACAAGTCGTTTATAACAAGGAGCGTATATTCTCCTATTTTGAAATAATCATTCATGATATTTTGAATAATTATAAACACCACAATATGAAATTAAAATTCTTCTCTTCGTTAGACCTAATATAACGATATTTCCATCATTGTTTAATTCATATTACAGTGGACAGTTCACCTTTCCCTTTTTTAGCATGACTTTCTCACGCCAGTCTCTTTTTTACTTTCACAACAATAATATGGACAACATTTATGCAGACAATCTTGTTTTATCTCTAAACAATCTGAACGTCGTAAATGTTGTTACATAGTCCATAACATATTTATACACTAAGCAACGATTGACAAAGATGGGTCTTAGGTCAAATGATAACAGTTAAGACAATAAACGAGCTTATTTTTATAATTATGCTTTTATAGTTTTAGGCTGTCTCCTGTTGCTTTGTAATACAGTCAAAACAAAGGTCGAGTGTCGTACTGGGCAAATATGCTCCCAGCGGAATTGCAAACTTATGGTAAAAAAGGAAAACATTGTATGTGATGATTGTGAAACAGACGACTTCGACTTCAACGATTTTTGTGCATTATTCAATGCAACACACAGACTGGTACCGTGCTCTGGGCCTGCGGCTGCCAGATTCTTCATCGCCAACACATGCAGTAAGATATATCTTTTCAAATGCGATGTTCAAAACTATGGTTTGTTTCCTAATCTCAGAAACGAAATTTGTGCTCAAATCTAAAATTCTGATCAAATTAGATTAATTTAATGATTGTCGGACGATATGAACCTTTCGTTATTAATAATTGCAAATTCGTCGCAAATTGTTATTTAACTCTTTCTAACTTGCAGATGCATCTGCAGCAGAGGACATGTAATAGTGGGAGGAATTGCTCATCATGCGCTATTTCTCTTTTGCCACAATGATTACAACTCGATTCATTATCAAATAATCGTTTATTAAAAGTATTCCATATTTTTCCTAGACGTTTCAATTGCGTCTGCTGCAGATTTTTTTTAAATATTGGCTATTGATTTAAATATTGGCTATTGATTTAAATATTGGCTATGGTTAAAATCGCAACATGTGCAGATCATGTTTACTTTGAATACGAAAACCATATCCAAAGTACATGTACAATCCATTATGTATGCTGAGTGATCTGTGACTTCAAATGTGGCAAATATTACAATGTTAGTGGTGTTCAGATTAAAAAGAATATATTGATCAAATTTATGGAAAAAGGTACAAGTTTGACATTTATAAACGGGGTAGATTCTATTCATCATGTCCACCTACTCAGACTTATCAGATTTCATACAAATTGACAGAATCGTCTAACATGCTTGTAAAATTAAACAAAAGGAATATTGCAGATATTGATCAACTGTGCGGATGCACTTGCTGGTCGGGGTGTAAACTGTAAAATCGCAATTTGACGTTTCCCATGAGAGGACTTATGTATACATGATATATTTTAGCTGTAATAAATTAGTTGGAAATACGATGCAATTAATACGAAGGACCGGGGTGACTTCCAAACTTCATTATCCACACTTCACACATCATAATTCACACTTCACAGATAATATATTTGAAGTGTGAAGTATGAAGTATGAATTTCAAACTTCACACTTCACACTTCACACTTCATACTTCACATTTTACACTTCAAACTTTCATAGTTCAGACTTCAAACTTTTCACTTCACACTTCAAACTTCATACTTCATACCTTAAACTTCACAATTCAAACATATTTTCTATGAGGTGTGAAGCAGGAGGTCTGAATTTCAAACTTCACACTTCAAACATATACATGTAATATGAAGTCTGAAGTATGAAGTCTGAAATGTGAAGTATGAAGTATGAAGTATGAAGTATGAAGTCTGAAGTCTGAAGTCTGAAGTCTGAAGTATGAAGTCTGAAGTATGAAGCATGAAGTCTGAAGTCTGGAGTCTGAAGTCTGAAGTCTGAAGTCTGACGTTTGAAGTTTGAAATGTGAAGTTTGGAAGTCACCACCGGTTTTCGTAAATTGACTATGAGTGTACTAGCTTAAATCTTCTTTGAACGTTGAGTAGGTATTAATGAATACAGCTCTAAATGTCCAAGATCAGAACACCACACACGCTTAAAGATTAAGCATAACACTATACCGTTTAAATGTTTCATTTTCCTAAACATTCTAGAAACCAATGAAGGTGATCAAAATGGTAATACAACAATAGTGATAGTGGTGTGTGTGTCTGTAGTGGTTGTTGTTTTAGCTGTACTGCTTACTGGAGTGTACTGTTGGAGGTTTGTTTTTTATTATATCTTTATAATAGTAATGTATGAGTTACGTCATTAGACATTCCCCCTCACAATTAAATAAAGGAAACGCAACTATCCCAATATGAGCCGCCTCGCGAGAAAACCAACATTAGCTCAGTTGGTAGATACGAGGACTGTCAATCCAGGGGTCGTGAGTTCGAATCCCGGCTCGGCCAACATTCTTTCCGACAAATTGAC
>JAUELF010263932.1:0-11193 GCA_031471495.1 Clinocardium nuttallii | reverse complement strand
TTATATATTGATCAGACTGTGCGGATGTACACGCTAATATGAGCCGTCCCGCGAGAAAACCAACATTATGGCATCTGTGTAATGTATCGACCAGATTAACCAGCGCCGTCCGCACAGACTGATCGGGGCGGACACATTCCGTCTCAGATGGGATAAAGGTATAGAGTAATGATTCCTAAAACGGAAAATCCACATGAGGCGAAAATAGTCTATCCGGGTAAACCTGCGCGACATGCTAAGTCTGATCCGGGTCGATACTTTACAAATAGTCCACAATGTTGGTTTTCTCGCGGGACGGTTCATAGCTATCTGTACCGTCTACAAAGGCAAACTGGAACCATTTATCATGTACTGGCTCATACGCGCGTCATGTGATTTTAATGTTTTATATTTCGACTTAATGCAGTTTTCAACAGCCCTTCATCTATCTATGTCACGGAGGCCAGTTCACATACTATGTGTTTCCAGGTTAACTGTTCCATTTTACTACACATCACGTTTCTCAAAAACATACCGTTTATACATTTTCCACATACAGCAGACGACTATGAAGATATCTAGGCAAATATGTTGAAACTCTTTATAAATGCATGTTAAATTATTGAAAAGAGTTGAAAACATTTTGGGAAAGGGAGAAATTTCCCATTATGATAAATTTCTTCTTTTGCCCTAATGTTTCAAGGGTTTTATGCTGCAAATGCTTCAAGTCATTTGTAATAGGGAAAATGTTACGCATTTGTGTGGACGATACATGACGCTGGTCCCCCATCACTTTTGTCAATCGGCAAAATGTACATTGGCTTAGTCGGGATTTGAACTCACGACCCGTGCATTAATAACCGTCATATTCAACCTATCCAATTATGGACGCTCTGCCATTATGCTGGAATACATCTACTGAATGCAAGACATACATATTCTGAATGATAATATCTGCTTTTATCTTGGGAAATCTGGAAAACTGAAATTACGTGCTTTGAGTAATTCCGGTTTTTCGGTCTACATTAGTACAGATCATTTACTTGTAGAATGCAATTTAACAAGATCCCACCAGTTGAAATGCCGTTACTTGAAAGATGATTTTGTTTGGTTGAAATCGGACATGATGATTGAAATTTGACAATTTATTCCACCTAGTTTTACACCTATAAAGTTACCCCACTCAAATGTTAATCAGTTTACACTTAAAACGAAAGTTCCGTGCAGATAACATTTTCCAAGTTAGAAAAAGTCACTTTATGTCAGCACATATATTATCAAAATCCCTTTGTACCAATGATATCTCAAAAATGTCTTCTGTCAGAGGGAACGTTTGACAATCTTTATCAGTATCGAATATCGATCTTATGCAAAGCTTATGATTGAACCGTCTCCCTTACCAGCAAATATACAAATAACAGTACATAAAGAAGTTTACTGTTTGAGAATTTATTATATGAGTAAAGCAAATTAAAGAATGTACATGAAAATAGAATGCATATAAATGTAGAAAATAAAACAAATCAACAAGTAAGTATTAAGCATTGAACAATATATAATATAAAACAAAAGACACACACACATTTTATCGCACAATTTATAAAAAGTAAAATTGTCAATCTGTATTAATTGAGTAAAGGCATACGACACCCGAGCTTTAATTATAGACTCAAAACAGAAGAAATACGTGCGGTGTTGTTTTCCCTTTAAATGTGCTGCACTCCAGAAAACAAATATTATAGACACAGTCACTATTGGATTATTTTTGCAGAAGTTACGACATTTCAAAATGTTCAACCTGGAGTTCAGCACCTTTAAGATCTCGCAGAACATTGAAGGTTGTTTCAATAAATAACTGGATGGCGAAAAAGGATGATCCTGATCAGACTACTCAACGACGAAGACTGATCTGGGCCATACCTTGTCGCATAGTACCATCATGTGGGTTTTCTTGTGCTGTTGTTTAATACGTTTAGTCAGGTTAAACGACGTCTTGTCCCATTTGTGAACAATAATAAGACGAAACTATATTTACGACACATTACTTGTCTGAACATCAAACTGGTGGCTTACATGTCAAATATATGTAGTAGTATATCTTCAGAAAGAGAATTTAATTTAATTTCTTTCGGGTCTGGAAGATTTGGGTATTATTGCCTCTCATGAATTGCATTGGCGTACAACTAGTGTGGATGCACGTCACTGTTCACAGATGCAATAAAACACGCATTCGCCTGGCGTGGCTAAAATAGATATGAAGATTCCCTCGCTTTGATGTGAAATCAAGTGATTTGCATGGATCGTTTTAATGAGTATTTTAACATGTTTATATGAAATATCTCAAACAACACAACTTCACATTTTATAATTAATATATTGATTATGAAATTGTCGGTTTTCAAAACCAGTTTGTGTTAAGTCACAAGACATGCGACATGAACAAATAGCACGTGTACTATATAGTTGGAAAGTCTCGCTCTTCTTTCCTCGTGTTCAACGACATTCTTCAATTAATACTGATGAAGCTTTTGGGATTTCGTAATCAGTTGGATAGATGCCTTGACGACGGTTGCCATAGAAACGCTCAACGACATCCAAGGTCATCTGGACTGTGTTATGGACATCAGTTTCGTTTCCAAGGAGAGGGTTCACTTCCGCAACATCGACAACCGACAGTCGACCTGTATGATAGAAGTATGATACATTTTTATCCATTTTCTTACTCGCAGACTAATTCCGTAAGAATTGCTGCATGCGAGTTTTAAAAGCAAGCCAAAAATCGTAATGTTTCTTCTTAAGGAAAAATAGCAATTGAAGAAAAATAGTTGGACAATTGGAAAGCATTGTGGAAGAAAATCGAGATGTCTTTCGTTTAAATCCGGGAAAGGGATAAACCGAAATGAATTTAGATTGATAGAACCCAAAAACTCGATCTTTGTTGAAAGAAAAAGAAAAGCTGCCACATCTTTTGTAGGAATCAAGATAAACGAAAATAGCATTCAACATTTCCTTAATTCACACATTTTGGTAGTCATTGTGGGAAGATGAGAAATGAGTGAATTCCTTTCTTTTAACCATGCAAGGTTTTCTGTATGTACCAAAACGACTTTTGCCTTCATTCATTCTGTCCTTATATTGATTTAAAAAACGTCTCAAAGTAGTATAAGTATAAATAATTGTAATTTAGCGGCACATATTCAAATAAACAAGACGACTGGTTCCACTCACCAGTGTTAGCCGCCTCCTCAGCAATGTAGAATGTTTCTCTGATGGATAGACCGCCGACAACTGGGGTACCAGTACTTGGTGTGTAGGCAGGATCCATTCCATCAACGTCAAAACTCAAATGGATTGGCCGGGTACCTCTGTTGGTAAAATAATTATTGGTTGATAATTTGGGATTTAATTCAGTTATATTTACCGTTAACCTCATATATACGCTTTCTGACTCCTCTGCAGCAGGTGGCTTTTTATAAACATGTCGACCCAAAGAATTCCGCAAAACGAGCAATTTCTCCTTTTGTCACCATGTTTTCATGTCTCATTCCGCTAGCAACAATCAATGTTGTCTTTTGTCAGAAATAGTTAATTGAAGAACCGTGAGCCTAATAGGAACAGCGTCCTGTATTAACAGGCCTTAGAAATATGCTTAAGGTCAATCAACCATGAGGTTTTTTTATTTACAGAAAATAGTATTTTTCTGGTCGGTGTTTTGTTCATTACATTATTTTCGCAAGAAATCATTACTTCCCATTTCTCGCTTTGTATACATGTTTCGTTTATGATATTAATTCAGGTTCATCTCCCTTATCAATACAATTGTTATGATCTCGACATTAACCTCATGTCTATAGTTCAGGCAAGGTAACGTTTACCCTTTCCCACATACAACAAATCTTCAAAAGACGATAAAATGATGATTTAAGCAAAAATATGAACAGTTCTTTATAAATAAAAGTTTAATTATTGAGTTGAAATCATTGTAGAGCAAAAGGAGAAAGTGCTTATTATGAACCATTTTTCCTCAGCTACGATGTTTTCAACGGTCGTCATAAGCAATTGAATGTGAGAAGGTTAAAACGTAATGCTGCATTAGCTACATCTACACCCATTCATATCGCTGAGGCAGTGCTTAATCATTTTAAACTGTGGAAGTGTGTTACAGCGTATTAATATGTTCACAATGCAAACATAGGTTACTTCTAAACTAGTCATTTCGGGTATTATATATTCAATTATATATTTAACATGTCAGTTAAATGAATTACATCCTAGTCGGTTAAGATAAAAACGTACATGTATACATGTATAACTTACTCTGGGTCGATTGCTTTCATAGCTCGTTCAAAAACTTCTTTGATTCCAAACTTGTCAACTTCCTGCATGGAAAATGCGGGCATACCGAACTTATCGATGATTTTCCTGGAAAGAAATGAATACGTAAATATAATCAAAGTTGTAGATAGAATAATTGAGCCGTCCCGCGAGAAAACCAACATTATGGCATCTGCGTTATGTATCGACCAGTCCACCTCGGGGGCATAGCGGTATGGAGTAATGACTCATGAAACAGAAAATCCACAGGAGGTGAAACGTGTATGTCTGGGTTAGCCTGCGCGGCATGATTAGGCTGATCAGGATCGACACTTTACGCAGAGTCCAAAATGTTGGTTTTCTCGCGAGACGGCTCATATGAAGTGCTCTCTTCGGCCAACAGTCGAGACTTTAAAAACGGTAGTTTAAGTTTTATCCCCTAGGCGCTCAGGATCGCGGGATTACCATAGTTTAAGTTTTATCCCCTAGGCGCTCAGGATCGCGGGATTACCATAACAACTGGTTCGCTTGTGTCAGTATACATTGGTAAGAAGTTCTGGTAATTTGCACAGGAATCGCCGTGATACAACCAAAGAATTGTTGAAATCGTGTAAAACACAATATCACCATACACACAAATCGACCAACAGTCAACTTGATACGGGTACATTGTCGAAAAGCGTACTGAAATGAGGCACGTCATGTAAACAAAATCGGGACTCTGCGACCAGTGAAGATCCAGACAAGCCTTCCTCCTTTAGGACCCTCCCCCTTCTGGTCTTCTAACTGTACACACTTCAATGAATCATAAAGAGAACGGTCATTACAAGGGAGTGGGACAAGTATCAACATAAGAACTCGAGTACTGGCATATTCGTCCGATCGAATACTCGGGTACTCGAAATGAATCAAATTATGTTCACTTGTTTAATTAAAACTCCCGTTTCCGAAAGTAAAACTGGTCATGGTTCGATTGACTGTAAATGAATTCACGTAAAACTGATCCTCTTCGAAATATTGACAATATTCATAATAACTAGCTTCATTCTTCTTCCACAATTGGGAAACACTAGACTGTGTGAGACGATGACCAGAATGTTTGTGGAAAAAACTGGTGCGAGATCGCCAGGAAACACGCCGTGAAATAACTGAGAAGTTCTGAAAACCACGTTTCTCCAGACGATCATGTTATGAAGGGTATCGTAAGAAGAAATCGGACACTTGGACATATACAATCAGTGAAGGTTCAAATTGACTTACCTCTCGCCCTTATCGACGTCCCTCAGTCCGATCCAAGCAATGTTCTTCACGCTGAGACTGAAATCAAATCAAAAGTACATTATGTTCATTTCCTTTCATTAGGCTGGGTTTTTTTGTACCTTATTTAACCCTTCCCACCTGCAGACGCTTTTTGGCGCAAAAGCAGCAGACGATGAGCAATTTCTCCTTTTGCCACAATGTTTTTAACTTTATTTAAGAGTTCAGCTATCTTTTATGGAGATTTTTCAGGTTTTTGTCACTATGTTTTCAAAGTCGTCTGCTGCAGATTTGTTATATGTGAAAGGTTGATTTTTATAAAGTGTCTGTGTATTTAACATGTGTTTTCACGGTTATCCATTAAAGTGTCTGTGTATTTAACATGTGTTTTGTTATCCATTAAAGTGTCTGTGTATTTAACATGTGTTTTCACGGTTATCCATTAAAGTTGCTGTGTATTTAACATGTGTTTTGTTATCCATTAAAGTTTCTGTGTATTAAACATGTATTTTGTTATCCATTAAAGTATTCAAAGCGAACAGTTAAAATGACGTCAATGACAGACTGTAGTAAAACAAATGAATAAAGATTTTATAACATCATCTCAAAAGGAGAAATATTTCATTATAACCTCTTCCCCTTTTAATCCATGTTTTCTAAAGTCGCAGGGCGTGGGAAATGGATGCCTTAAGTAGAGTGTATAATTACCATGGTTCAATATCTTCCCATCCGGGCAGTTTTGGAACATACGGGGCCAGTTCCTTGACGAGAAATGAGAGGGGCATGCCGTGAATATTACCACTGTCTGACGTCAGGGGCGTGTTTATGTCTGCGTGGGCGTCAACCCAAAGTACAACCAGGTCCGGGTTTACACGGGCGTGTCCCAGGATCGTACCTATAGCCATGCTGTGATCACCTCCCAAGGTTAGACAGTGGCCGCTCTGTCTCAGAGCTTTCTCAACCTTTTCCGCAATCTGTGACAAAATTAAATACAATGAAGTCGTGTCCTGTGTGGGTCTTTTTGCCTTTCCTGCATTATTTATTTTAGTTTGAAGTTATGTTGTACAACTATTGGGAATACACTCTTTGTCAGAGTATGTATCTCTATGTATGTCCCAGGCTCACCTAATTCCACCCTGAACGCAAATGCAATAAGAACCATAATCGCCAGACGACTCTTTTAAAGTTCATACTGTAGCTATCTTGATTTATTTTCAAGTTGTCTTTCCATTCGTTATTTGACTGGTTAATGTGTCCGCCTCGGGTGCGGGAAGCCGTTAGTTCGATCCCCGGACGGGTCATACCAAAACTTTAAACATGGTAGTAATGGCTGCCCTCCTTGGCGCTCAGAGTAGCGGAGCATCACGACCAGAGGCTGGTAACTTACCCAGGAAACGCCGTGATATAACTGAGAACTTGTTGAAAGCGGCATAAAACACATTTACAAACAAACAAAATTGACTGATGAATGAAGTATGTCGAACTGAAAATAGCTGTCACATTAAAGCTCACTTTGGTTTCCCATTGAAGTGTATCAAACAATTGGGAGAGGACTAGTTTAATTACCTTTAATGTTCCAGAAGCCACATTTCTTGGATTTTTCACATTTTTAAACTCAGTGTCGTTAGCAACATCCTCGAATTCAACGTCTCCATGGTCATGTACAGACATTCCAAGATCTTTTAGTCGGCGCACAAGTCCTCCAGATCTCAGAACCTTTGGACCTCCTTCAGTTCCAGCTTTTCTCTGCAATTGCATTGATGCTAATGAGTAAATAACAATAAATCAAATAAGCGATTCGGTCACCGACTGTCGGAGGTAATCGGAATACTTTGGTTAAACACGTATCATCGAAATATTTTCGGAAACAGCCGAGTGTGGTCCGATTACGTCGGAGGTTGTAGAATGAGATCATTTTTGTGTACAGAGATCGGTCAGACGAAAAGCGACCATCATGAACAACTTGCGAGCATTTTAGAACCATGTCTGGCTGATCTGGATTTACAATGTTTATAAATGCCTACTGAAGTAAGTTTTTAAAGAGCGCAACACTTCAGAACCTATATGTAACATCTGTAACATTTAAAGTATGGTTTGGGTATATAGACTTTAAAAGGAAAAATTGTTGTCTAAAGACGTCTGTTGTTGTTGATGTTTTTCCGCGGCCATGACTTTCCAGAGTTCACCATCCGACGAATCGTCACCTATTGATCATCGCAAAGTGTACAAGTTTCCTTAATATACTGGGTTTTGTTTAAATGTGTATACAATAAATCTACAACATATTACTTTAAAAACATGTAAGAAAACAATTGGAAATTTCAGTAAGTGAAATTGAATTTCTTGAATAAGTTAAAATCATTGTGGCGATGTAAGAAATTCCTCCTCTTCCAACAATGCTTTCAAAAATCGTCTGAGATGTATCCAATGCATTTATGAGGGAAAGGAATAAACCGCATTGAATAAAGAGTACCATCTAACTTGAAAACATGGATTATGGTCGACTAGTTTATTTAAAAGTTATAAGTACATTATTTCCTTTTCCCACAATATTTCAAAGTTATGAAATGATAAGGGTTGAATGGTCGGTTAAATACAAGAAAGGGATATCATATAAAGAATGAAGGGTTAAAGCGCATTAGCTAAGCTGGTCACAGTCATCACTTGTGTATGGGGGTGTGTCTCTATGACAAATGAAGGCGTTGTCCTTTTCAACCAATCAGCTTGCGTTTACAACAACCTTCACCTTTCGTGTCACACATGGCGATGATTATTTTTGGATGTAATAAAATTTCGCACTTTTCCTTTGCAGTAAGAAAACTATCACAATTTAAAGCATAAAATACAGAGACATTGCAAAATATAACTAATATCTCTTTTTAATGGAGGGGTAATTTTGATATAGACTTTAATCATTGTCCGTATACAGATGACTTTTAACATCTCTACATTTGACGGTTGTCGAAAATATTATGAAAACTTTCCACATTCCCCCAACTCTTGATTTAAAAAAGAAACGTCAACATTTAACCCTCAATTTTTCAAACATTATTTTTAGTTCGAACGTATTCAAATATATGATTTTAAATCTCAAATGTCCCATAAAGAGAGTAGCAGTTACGTATCTTTCTATCGAGAAATAATCTGCACCGACAAGTACTTTGGTCACGTTCCTCCGAGGTATTACGACCGGTGAAGAACCCGTTAGTCTGGGTCCGAAACTATAAAACTTTAAAATCGTTCTCGGTGCTATGAAATGAACTCCATGCTCCAAGGAAGGCTTCTGATTGGCCAATTTGGAGAACGAATTTGCCTCTGACCAATCAGATTCTTGAGCACATATTCTGAGTACAGATTAAACTTTTATAGTTTTGGGGCCAGATCCCGATAGTCCTGCCGAACAAGCATTTATTTTCACGGATCGACGAAAAATGTTCGGGTAATTTTCTTAGCGATGACAGTCATTTTGAAACACCCAAAATGTCGATTATGCATGGCGTGTAACTGTTCATGCGTCCACCATAAATAACGATATTTGGATAGTGATCAACTGACTTATAGAAATGTCAACACATGATGCGTACAGTTATTGAACTAACATGCCGCGTCAACGGGGAATGTGTTATCGTTTCCCTGTTCACAGCTTTCAATGATAGGCGGCATACATCGGCTTAAACTAGTTACACTCAGTAGGGTTATATAACATGATTGTGGGCATAGACGAAAACACATATATTGTGAAGAAATAACCAAATACAAAAATAAAATATTCTCATGAACGGCTGCATACTTGATTTAGCACAGATGCAATTTATGTTTCTGGCGTTCAACGAATTCATGTTTACAAAGTTTAACCCTTTCGCTGTCAGAGGCAGTTAAGGGCTTTTGTAAACAATGCAGATTCAGGCAATACAGATCCTTAAATTTTACCGAAATTCCTGTTAAACGGAACATGGAGAGGTCACATGTTCAGCATGGAAGATTCGACTTTGTGAATCTCGGCAGTGAAATAGTTAACGCAGTTCACTGTTGTGGAATATTAAAACAAGATTACCACTTTTGCTTTTAAACGAATTAACCTTCTTGCAAGTAAAACCATTTCAAATAAAGACAAAATATTTATTTATTCATTTAATTTGCTTTTTTTTTTAGTATTACCATGTTCAGTCGTTTTAAGGACGGTTTAATGAAAACATGGCTAATGACAACAGTTATAGATATATATGAGACAATTAATCAGATATTTTTTGATAATGATCGACATTGTTTATTTGTAAACGTTTACTGTGATTCAAAATTATATAAAAACTATGCACAACACAGTGTATATTTGAGGATTGGTTGAGATAATTTAAAAAACGATCCAAAATACGTAAAATACATATATCATAAATGACAGCTGTGATAAGAAATTCATAAAATCGGTACAATATATGTTGACCATAGTTCACTTTTTAAGAAAAATACAACAGATAAAACATATTGTTTTAAAGACTTATTAAAATAAGAAGATATCACTAACCTGGCCTTTACTGAATGGAACACCAACAATACCAACTTTTCTGATAGTTCTGTTATCGTTGATAGGCATGGTGAACGCTTACGAAATTCTTTTCAATTATTCAAAAGTAGATTGCAGAGCTGGTTACGTCGATGACAGAACAGAGCAGTGTTTGGTGAGCGGGCTCCGCCGCTTCTCCTTAAATATCCAAGGCATTTGGAAAAGGAGGCGTGGTCTCGAATTGACTGAAAGTTTGATAGCTGTGACAGCAAAACATTGTACCCGATTTTCTACGCATTCTTTTCTGTTTGTCTGCTTATTTGTTTATTTTGAAATAGCTTTTTCAACATTTTTTAGCCAAACATTATTGTTTTTTCAAAAGAAATTCCAAACATTGTGATGAAAATGATAACAATAATAATAAAAAGAATAATAATCATAGTAACAATGATGATGATGTTTATAATAATAATGATAATTACAACTACCAGACCGACCGTATTCTGTATTTTATGTTGATTAGCATGAGACGCCGATCCTTTTTGTGAGTTTGGATCTTTTGAGGGGTTTTCTAGAGACATTGGAGTACCTTTGTGCGCTAAGACCATTACTTTCTCTGCAATTGTCTCTTTACTCATCTCCATACATTTGACCTGGAACATGATGCAAATGACATCTCATAAACTATTAATAATTAAAACGTGAATGTAAAATACAACCAGTAAATCTTTAGAAAAAGTTTCGAGCCTTTGTCTTTACACCCATACTTACATATGTGCTTGCGTTTTTTCTTGTTTGTTTATTCTTAGTTCATATTAATGATTATGCCTTATATAGTTGCATGAATATGTCGCGATGGGCGCATGTATTTTATCCGCCCTAATCGAGCATTTTTTATTTCGTTTCGGTCAAGTGCTTGACATTGGGAACGTCATGTATATTGTTCTTCCTACGCATTTGATTGTCACAGACGTGTGCCTGCTGTGCACTATATACTTAAATATACTTAAGTATAATTGCCTTTCCTGTGCATTATACATGTGGCAGTTATGTGCGCGTGATGTATATCTATATCAGTCTGCTTCGTGCCTAGCCTCTCCCACTGTACTGGGGGGGGGGGGGGGGGGGGGGGGGGGGGGGGG
>JAUELF010263921.1:0-11195 GCA_031471495.1 Clinocardium nuttallii | reverse complement strand
ATTTGGTTTTTACACCGTTTTAACATTTTTCATTCATATAACGGCGTACAGTCAAGCTACTCATTTGTTTTCTGTATCCCCCCCCCCCCCCCCCAATCTCCAGACAACATGCTTTTCAAGCAACTGATTGTTTTCCAAAAAAGACTATTAGCCCATTGATGGAAGGCGAATGACGCTTGTCACAGTGACTTGTCGAACTCCGGAAAGAATGTTGGCCGAGCTGGGATCCGAACTAAAAAAAACACGGATTTGCAGCCCGTGTCGCTACCGATTGAGTCTCCGGGGCTCAGCCGAAGAGCCAAGGAGGTAAGCAGGTACAACAATTTTAAAAGTTTTGGGTGTGACTAGACCGGGGACCAAACCCTTGTCCCGCGCTCTTAGTCTAAACTTCTTTATTTTACATAGAAAGCTTATATTAATAACGCTCGATGTCTCGCGCTCTCGAAGCACGACTACATGTCCTTACAGCTGCTCTAAGGTGTGTTTTCTCTTACACATAACTAATTCAACCGGTCTTCTCTTTCGGCGTAAATGGCAATATTGAGATTTTGGCAAACAATACAGATTTTGTTGAGACATTTCGTAACGAGCTGCCTAACGTGACTATTGTTTTCCTTTTTAGTTATCATAATATTCCAAAATTATAATAACATGGACAATGATGTTGCCCGATTTGGAACATGAAAGACTTTATGCGGCGACAAGTCTGCCATACTCCTTTGCATATCTCGAGTGTAGAGGATATATATGACATCACCAAAATTGGCAATGTCATTATACAAACCGACTTGCAGTGAATTGCGAATAGAGAATGTCCAGTTCAGACTACGCCTCCGTGCAATCCTACCAGGATCGTCTCATTTCGCCAGCCAGTCTAACCTGCATTCTGTTTAAAATATCTTGAAAAAACAATTGCACAAGTATGCATTCCGATAGTTATTGCCATGTTTTCTTAAAAGCTTCGGAATGTGGAATTTCGTGGGACGTGGCCGAAATATAATTGACATTTATAAAAAAGTAACCAACTCTATCGACCAGTCTAAGCAATACTTATGTCCAACAACAAATGATCGTCATCGTATCTATTGTTTTGTTTGTGTTGTGTTATGCCGCTTTCAACATTATTTCAATTATATTATCCCAGTGCGTTTCATATGTATGTATCAGTACTACTTGTCCATTTATCCTGACACCAGCGAGTTAGTCGTTATTCTAACAATAACAATCCTGAGCGCCAAGGAAAGTACGTCATGACTACCATTGTTAAGGTCATATCACGGCCAGTTCACCTACTCATGTGTTTCCTGGTTTTCTCACACCAGTACTCCATAAAACAATCTTCCCAAGCAACTGGCTGCTTTTCCACACAGACTAGCCCATTGGTGGAAGACGAATGACGTCGCAATGAATTTTGTCAAACGTCGGATAGAAAGTTGGCCGAACCGAGATTCGAACTCATAACCCCTGGACTGACAATCCGCGTCGTTACCGACTGAGTTACCGGGACTCGGCCTGGTTTGATCATATTAAGTAGTATAGTCTGCTGTGTAAACATCTTTAAACTGTTACATTTTCTTAGGTCTGTTTGCTACATGCTTCACTAAACCCTTTCCCTCATAAAAAATATATGCAGCAAACGGCTTTAAAACATTTGGTACAAAAAAGGAAATCTCTATAACTGTCGAAAAATGAGAAATTGTTCATAAGACTTCGATAGTTTCATGAGTCCAAAAGATACATCTTCGAACTATGCTGTGCAAAAGAATATCCAGAGAGTATTGCCGACACCAGAAGATCCAGATCATCCTGCGCGTGCACTGTTTGCCTATTAGACGGAGAAAATTTATAAAAAATCTAAGAAACATCATTATTTTGTAGCAGAGAGCAGGATTTCAAAAGAAGATCTATATCTATATTGCCCTTATAAGAAAAGGTTGGTTTTTTGGACTACGACTCGCATACTTACAAGCACTGTGATCATATACAGATCCCTTGGGAACACACGTCCGCGATACAGGATCGAACATACTCTCGTGACCCGCCCGAGACGTGCACGTGAACCGAAAGTGTTGTTGTCCGTAACAGATGTAGTAACTGGAACAGTCATCGGGGTTCGCAACAATCTGAACATCTCGGACATTATTGCGACACGGCCCATCCGTGAACACACTGTGCACACATGCACACAGGACAGCCAATAGCATGTAGGGTGTTGACATGTTCGGTTTTTATTTCGCGAAATGTAAAATTATATAAATGTATCACTCGAATCAACTGTTACAACGACTGAACGAGTTTTAATGCAAGTTTGAAAATATGTCTCACGTACAGGTCCGTCAGGCTGTAGACACTAAATAAATGTTTGTGTTAGTAACCGACAGCAGTCATTGAACTATTTCAAATCGCTCCGGGTAACCTTAAGGTAAAACAATTGTTTTCAATATTTGAAGTTTAAATATCACTCCTGGATTTCCAAACGTCAATCATTTCAAATAAAGTATCTTTCCTTATGTATCCGAGTCACAAATGTCTTTCTTATTTTTACAAACTAAACTATTATACATTAACACAGCAACGCGACCGGTCCAACTTCCCGACGTAACACGTTAGCGAATCTCCCGTTAACGGCTGTCCGTTAAAACTACTGAGCTCGCGTCGTGTCTGTATCTGTCGTCTGTTGCGTGCGTTATAAAAGCAGTCGAGTGATAAATCGGTAATTAACCCTTTCCCACCTATAAACACATGTTGACGCATCTGCAGCAGACGACTTTTAAAAATGTCTTGATAAAAAGAGAAATTGCTCAAAACAAGCAATTTCTCCTTTTGCCACAATGTTTTCAACTTTTCAGTAATTATACTTACACTTATAGAGACTTTTCTTATTTTTGAGTAGACATTTTTAAACTCGTCTGCTGCAGATTTGTTGTATGTGGGAAAGGGTTAAACAGCGTGTCGCGTTCTTTGCTTTAAACCTGTCACTCAGAATATCATGCTTAACCGGTCTCCATCACCAAACATTTGGCGAGAATTTCTTTAAATTAAGGTACGTTGCGCTCCTCTGTAAAGTTTAGCTTAAATGTGTATTGGTATTGTTTCACTCACTCTGATACACGAATACGGATAACATGAGTTCGTTGCAGGTCTCTTCTAGTTCAAATTTTACCTGCTTTGCATTTGTACAAACAAGGAAAACATAAATGAATGGTTACTAGTTAGCTGTGGTAAATACGGAGTTGAAACCGTCTTGTGAAAAGAAGAAATTGCTCACAACGGGTAATTTCTGTTTTCCCTTTATCAATGCCGTTTCAAAGATTATCAGCTGTAGAGGCAGTAACTTCCAGCTGTGGGTGATCTTCGCTTGGTTTCATATTATTTGAGCTATAAAGTATGAAACGTAAACCTATCGATCTTATATCTAGGCGGTAACATATCACACACTATATTTACGGCCTGTATTTGAATTTATATGTAACGGAATTTATTGGGACATGTAACACTGCACCTGTTGCCTTTAAGTATTCAGTTTGTGACTTATAAATACGTAAATACATTTCCTCATCATCATCATCATCAGCATCATCATCATCATCATCATCATCATGATGATCATCATCATGATCATCATCATCATCATCATCAACATCTACATCAGCATCATCCTCATCAGTATCGTTGTTATCATCATCATCATCCTCATCATCATCATCAGCAGCAGAATATCATCATCGTCGTCATCATCATCATCATCATCATCATCATCATTGGTATCATTAGTGTCAACATCATCATCATATGTGCATTGTTTTCAATCACTATCATCATCAACAACACCATCATCAACAACACCATCATCAACAACAACACCATCATCAACAACAACACCATCATCAACAACACCATCATCATCAACAACACCATCATCAACAACACCATCATCATCATCAACAACACCATCATCATCAACAACAACATCATCATCATCAACAACACCATCATCAACAACACCATCATCATCAACAACACCATCATCAACAACACCATCATCAACTTTATAATTTTCATTATCATCGTCATCAGCAGCAGCATTGTTTCCAATCATCATGATGATCATCATCAACATCATGATCATTATCATAAACATCATCATCATCATCATCGTCAACATCATTATCTATATAATTTTCGTTATCATCATCATCATCATCATCATCAACATCAGTATCTATATAATTTTCGTTATCATCATAATCATAAACATCATCATCAGCAGCAGCATCATAGTTTATATCATCATCACCATCATCAATGTCATCAATGTCATCATTATTATGGTAATACTTATCATTATAATTATAATCATCATAATATGATAATATATAAATATATATATATATATATATTTGTTTGTTTTGTGTGTGTATGTTGTTTTCCCTACGTTTTACATTTATCGTATACTACAATCAACAACAACAACAACAACAACAACTTAATGTTTATCATCATGGTTCATCCTCATCATTGCGATAAACCATACTACTTTATTATTTTTATAACTGTGTTATTGTAATCAACCACTGCACACCTATCCTCTTTATATATCAACACTTTCCCACATACCGTCACCTCTGCAGCAGACGACTTTTTAAAACATTGTGGCAATAGAAAGAAATTGTTCATAATGAGCAATTTCTTTTTTTGACACAATGTTTTCAACTCTATTATATTTTCACATATAACGACGTTTCAGACGTTTGTCAATATGTTTTCAGGGTCGTCTGCTGCAGATGTATGTGCTGTGCGTGGGAAAGGATTAACAATGCACACATGTGGTTTGTTGAAGTGTACTGCCGTAGTCTGTTTGACAGTAATAGCTTATGAATTAACCTGCATCAGTCATCCACTCGTCTCAACGATTATTTTAACCCTTTCCCAGATGTATACGCTTTCTGACGCCTCTGCAGCAGACGTCTTTTGAAAACACTGTGACAAAAGGAAAGATTGCTCAAATAAGCAATTTCTCCTTTTGTCAAAGTGTTTTCAACTTTATTCAATTATAATAGTAGAATTTTCATAGTGATTTTCACATTTTTTGCAATTACTTTTCAAAGTTTTCTACTGCATATTAACTGTATTGGGAAAGGCTTAAGAGTCGTCCACGTTTAACCCTTTACTATTTACAGCCGCAAGTTCACGCATAAGCAACTGTATCAAATAATGTTATCTCATTTCATAAAGGTTTGCCATATATATAACAAAATGTTTTCAAAGTCGTCGGCTGTAAATGTGTTGTACGTGGGAAAGGGGTAATGCTACTGAAAAACCTAGCATTGTGGTAATTACTAATATAGAGTTCTTACTGTGGTACACATCTAGGAAATAGGGGAAATATTTCGTTTCTTTTCTCACAATGTTTCCAAAAAACGTATTAGTAAAGTATGCGCAGAATCGAGATATTTGGATCGCAACTCACACAACTGTTGAAAACCATACATATATGAGGGTGATCCAAAGTAGCATGTCTTATTACGTGAATTGTATTCAAGGATCATATGGCCATCATATAATCAAAGGACAATGAGTCAAACAGATAATTCAAGGGCCATATGACCATCCGATTATTAAATGACATTAAGACAATAAAAAAATAAAAACACCATTATATAGTACAAGGTCCATAATACAGTATGATAATTCAAGAACCGTAAGACAACCAGATAAGACAATCGGATAATTGAAGGATCATAATACAATCAGATAATATAAGAACCGTAATACAATCAGATAATATAAGAACCGTAATACAGTCAGATAATATAAGAACCGTAATACAGTCAGATAATATAAGAACCGTAATACAGTCAGATAAATTAAGAACCGTAATACAGTCAGATAAATTAAGAACCATAATACAATCAGATAATTTAAGGACCATAAGACAATCAGATAATTTAAGGACCATAAGACAATCAGATAATTTAAGGACCATAAGACAATCAGATAATTTAAGAACCATAAGACAATCAGATAATTTAAGGACCATCAGACAATCAGATAATTTAAGGAACATAAGACAATCAGATAATTAAAGAACCATACGACAATCAGATAATTTAAGGACCATCAGACAATCAGATAATTTAAGGACCATCAGACAATCAGATAATTTAAGAACCATAAGCCAATCAGATAATTTAAGAACCATATAAAACAATCAGATAATTTAAGGACCATCAGACAATCAGATAACTTAAGGAACATAAGACAATCAGATAATGTAATTAAAGGAACATGAGACAATCAGATAATTTAAGTACTATAAGACAAAATCACTGTTCAAGAACCATATTACCATCAGATAAATAAAAAATCATAAGACCATCTGATAATACAAGGACCATAGGACCATCAAATAATTCAAGTACCATAATACCAAAAGATAATTCAAGGATTATTTGACCAACATATAAGTCAATGACTATTAGACTATTTCATAACTCAAGGACCATAATACCATCATTCAAAGTTTGTATAAGCATTCTGTAATTCAAGGACCGCCAAGGACTGTAAGGATAATTTGATGACTCAATGACCATTATACCATAACTCAATGTCTTTAAAAGCATCCTGTAATTCAAGGACTGTAAGGACAATTTGATTACTAAAGGGGCTTGTTCCTACTTTACCAACCGCTAATGTTCGAACTTACCAATGATCACCAATTATTTCTTCGTGCGTCAAACTAACCTCTGTTTTCTATACTGTTTAACAAAAAGTGAACCTTCAGATATTTGAAGGACTGAAATACCAGAATACAATAAAAAAAATCTAGGACCATAAAATCATCAGACAATATAAAATAATTAAAGGACTTTATGACAAGGACAATACAATATTAATTAAAGGACTATAAGTCAAGGACCATACAATATAAGATAATTTAAGGACTTCAAGTCGACGACCATACTGTATAATATAATTTAAGAACCATACAGTATTAGATAATTTAAGGACTTTAAGTCAAGGACCATACAATATTTAATAATTAAAGGACTATTTGTCAAGGACCATAAACTATTAATTAAAGTCAAGGACCACACAATATAAGATAATTTAAGAACCATACAGTATAAGATAATTTAAGAACTTTAAGTCAAGGACCATACAGTATTAGATAATTTAAGGACTTTAAGTCAAGGACCATACAGTATAAGATAATTTAAAAACCATACACTATAAGATAATGTAAGGACTTCAAGTCAAGGACCGTACAATATAAGATAATGTAAGGACTTTAAGTCAAGGACCATACAGTAAAAGATAAGTTAAGGACTTTAAGTCAAGGACCATACAATATAAGATAATGTAAGGACTTTAAGTCAAGAACCATACAGTATAAGATAAGTTAAGGACTTTAAGTCAAGGACCATACAATATAAGATAATGTAAGGACTTTAAGTCAAGGACCATACTGTATTAGATAAGTTAAGGACTTTAAGTCAAGGACCATACAATATAAGATAAGTTAAGGACTTTAAGTCAAGGACCATACAATATAAGATAAGTTAAGGACTTTAAGTCAAGGACCATGCACTATAAGATAATTTAAGAGCCATACAGTATTAGATAATTTAAGGACTTTAAGTCAAGCACCATACAGTATAAGATAATTTAAGAACCATACAATATAAGATAATTTAAGGACTTCAAGTCAAGGACCATACAGTATTAGATAATTTAAGGACTTTATGTCAAGGACCATACAGTATAAGATAATTTAAGGACTTCAAGTCAAGGACCTTGCAGTATAAGATAATTTAAGGACTTTAAGTCAAGGACCATACTGTAATAGATAAGTTAAGGACTTTAAGTCAAGGATCATACAGTAAAATATAATTTAAGGACTTCAAGTCAAGAACCATACAATATTAGATAATTTAAGGACTTCAAGTCAAGGACAATACAGAATTAGATAATTTAAGGACTTTAAGTCAAGGACCATACAATATAAGATAATTTAAGGACTTCAAGTCAAGGACCTTGCAGTATAAAATAATTTAAGGACTTTAAGTCAAGAACCATACAGTATTAGATAATTTAAGAACTTTAAGTCAAAGACCATACAATATAAGATAATTTAAAGACTTTAAGTCAAGGACCATACAGTATAAGATAATTTAAGAACCATACAATATAAGATAATTTAAGGACTTCAAGTCAAGAACCATACAATATAAGATAATTTAAGGACTTCAAGTCAAGAACCATACAGTATAAGATAATTTAAGGACTTTAAGTCAAGAACCATACAGTATAAGATAATTTAAGGACTTCAAGTCAAGGACCATACAGTATTAGATAATTTAAGAACCATACACTATAAGATCATTTAAGGACTTCAAGTCAAGGACCATACTGTATTAGATAATTTAAGGACTTCAAGTCAAGGACCATCCAGTATTAGATAATTTAAGAACCATACAATATAAGATCATTTAAGGACTTCAAGTCAAGAACCATACAATATAAGATAATTTAAGGACTTCAAATCAAGGACCATACTGTATTAGATAATTTAAGGACTTCAAGTCAAGGACCATACAGTATTAGATAATTTAAGAACCATACAATATAAGATTATTTAAGGTCTTCAAGTCAAGGACCATACAATATAAGATAAGTTAAGGACTTTAAGTCAAGGACCATACTGTATTAGATAATTTAAGAACTTTAAGTCAGAGACCATTAAGTATTAGATAATTTAAGGACTTTAAGTCAAGGACCGTACTGTATTAGATAATTTAAGGACTTTAAGTCAAGAACCATACTGTATTAGATAATTTAAGGACTTTAAGTCAGCGACCATTAAGTATTAGATAATTTAAGGACTTTAAGTCAAGGACCGTACAGTATTAGATAATTTAAGGACTTTAAGTCAAGGACCATACATTATTAGATAATTTAAGGACTATAAGTCTAGGGGCCGTATTCAGCAAACCTTTTAATTTAGATTTTTGACTGAATCTGTAAATCTAAATATTTAATCCCACTTTTTTTTAGTTAGATTAGTCCGTATTTACCAACGCGTTTTTAACCGATCTCAATTTAGTCCAGTGTGTAAATGTCATAAGCGGCCGCGTACCGACTCTTGTTCCCGAACTAATTTAAGAGCTAAAAAAAAGACAGTACCATTTGTTTACAGTCTATTTATAGATGTTCATGTTTATCGTTATTTCATATAGCTGGCATCTCACATGTTCAGTATGACATCGTATTGTTTGTTTTACTATGTTGCGAGACGAAAGTCAAGGACCATACAACACTAGATAATAAAAGGGCTATAAGTCTAGGACCATACACTATAAGTCAATTTAAGAACTTTAAATCAAGGACTATACAATATAAGATTCGCTAAGGGCTACAAGTCAAGGACCATACAATAACAGAAGATTGAAGGACTTTAAGTCAAGGACCATACACTAATTAAAGTATGTTTTCTTGGTACCTAAATTACAAGGTCAAATGATCTCTTTCGTCCGATGCAGTTGATTTCTGACAACAACAAAACCACAACTATGATCAATCAGTTCTTAATTAGACTGGGCGTAGACGTAGCTACTGTTTGTATCAAGGGAATTCGAGTTTATGTTTTACAGTATGTTTTGCGCAAAAAATGCATATAATTTATGTTGTAGTGTGTGTATGCAAATGTAAATGCTACACGTATACTTTCATCGGATGTGCATAGTCTGCGTCAACATTTCATATCGTATGCTATAATAACCCCTCATTCCCACATATAACAAATCTGAAGCAGACGACTTTGAAAACATGGTGACAAAAAGATGAAACATATCCATGAAATATAGCTTAATTGTTAAATAAAGTTGAAAACATTGTGGCCAAAAGAGAAATTGTTCATCATGAGCAATTTCTCCGTTTGCCACAATATTTTCAAAAGTTGTCTGCTGCTATTGCGTAGACCTACAGGTGGAAAAAGGGTTAAAGAGTATTCTGTGTGAAATAAATCTCAAGAAAATTCTTTTCTAAATGTACAAGCATGTGGGAAAGGGAGAAAATTGCAAATGTAATGTTTACAAATGTTATTTTTCATTGAACCGGAAGGTAGAGTATGAGATCTAAGGGAACTAAGATAAAGTACATATTCTCTACATTATCTCTGCTCTTTGAAGCAAGTAGGCATGAGAACCAAGCATGAAAATGAGATGTAAATGATAAGATAGCAGACATCTGTGGAAACAAGGTACACAGTGCTAGGTAACCAGGAAGTAATTTGTTCCTTGGTTGACAAAAGTTCCCTTCTTTCTTTAAAAGCTTTTCATGCCCTAAGCTGTGTAACCCCATTAGAATTGGCTTGGTAAAAAGCAAGTTTAATGGGAACCTAAACTTAGTTTAGCATAGAAATAATTTCATTATCATTTCAACTACTTCCCTTACCTTGAGCTTTTAGATAGATAGTATCTACAGTATACAGCTTTCTACTGTTAACCCTTCCCCTCATACGACAATGCTGCAGCGACTTTGAACATATTTTTTATCAAAATATAGAAAATCTCTTTAATTGAATGGATAACCTATGTCTAAAAGTGGAAAACATTGCGGCGAAAGGAGAAATTGCTTGTATTGAATAATTTCTCTTTTTGTCACTATGTTTTCAAAAAGCTGTCTGCTGCAGGGGTGTCAGAAGGCGTCTATATGAGGGAAAGGGTTTAAAATTATGCAAAACTTCTATAAATGAAAGAATATTTATTGAATCAAGTTGGAAACTGTGGGCAAAAGCTAACTGAAGAAGATGCGTCAACATACATTTGCATAAATATAATTATGCAAAAGGGTTGAAAGTTTAATGCTGCACCCATCTTTTGATCAATGCAGCATAGCAGATACCTTTTCAAAATTGTAGAAAATTAGATTGATCTTTTCATGACCATTTAATTACCCTTTCCCAAATTGAAGTCGCATTTAGAAGCATTTGCAAATATATTTTGAAAACATTGGGGGCAACAGGGGAAGTTATCATTTGAGCAATTTCTCCTCTTACCATAACGCTTTCAACTCTATTTAATAATTATGCTTTCATTTATAAAAAGTTTCCATATTTTTTCTTAACCCTTTCCCTCATATAGACGCTTTCTGACGCCTCTGCAGCAGACGGCTTTTTGAAAACATAGTGACAA
>JAUELF010263910.1:0-11196 GCA_031471495.1 Clinocardium nuttallii | reverse complement strand
TATGTTGCTCCATTTATATTTATTTTCACCATTTCACGAGAGCTGAAAAATGTACGTCCGCCATACTCGTCACGTGACTTCATGAATATGAAGGAATGTGTTTCTCCTGCTATGATAAATGTTGCAAAACATATATATGCAAAAGCAAACAAATAATTGGCAAACTGTTGATGAGATTTACAAACACCAAACATACGCGCGGTCTTGTGCTTGTAATTTTATCAGGTGAGTTTAACTAATAAGCCTGTAAGCCGATGTAGTGTTTGATTGCAAGCCGTGAAAACTGATTGCCCGGCTGATTGGTTGTATATATACCGAATTATAAATTGTGGAAACCAATCAGTATTTGATTAATGTATCTGATATAATCTTATTGATTATTAATTAAAATCTATTATAAATTATCATCAACAGATTCAGATTAGAGAATAAAAGTTGTAAGTAATTAATGGTATTTATATTTTTGTAAACCAGCTTTCTTAGAATACTTAGTTTTTGCTTCTTCTTTTTTCTAAGATGATTGTAATGTCCAGCGAAGCTCTAGTGAATGATTTACACAAAATTGAGATAAAATTGTTTAGTTTAACGAATGGTTACTTACTAAATATACTTTATTATCGGAGCGTAACTTGAATAATACTTATCTATTATATTACAATCTCCAATTACTCATGATAAATACAACCATCATGATGATGATAGTGATGAATATAAGAGGTCAATACAAATATAATTTAACATTACTATTATTATTAATAAGTATTGTTAATATGATAAGTACATGTACTATAATTATTACTTTTATTATCTATTAGATGATGGATCTCTTGATGTCTACTATAATACACAACGCCAGCAATATGACTCCTAAGGACAGAATCTCATTCTTTGATGAACATTCGTGCCACAAATTCATCGTACACGAGGATGTTCGTTCTCAAGATCTCACATCAACAGAAGACGAGAAAGAGGCTAACACTCCAAGAAAATCATCTACACCATATTTCTGGCAGTTACCCTTTCAAACTATAAGAAAAGAACGCAGTAACTTGACTTTCGTATCAACGCCAACATCATCCAATCCTAACTGTTCCGATACATCATCAACAATCAACATCAACAGGAGACTCAACAAAGCCTGCTGAGATGTTTAGTTCAACGTATCTAAATGGTGAAATAAATAAGTGCAAACAGAAGAGAGACTTACAGTTGAATGTTGTTTACTGGTGTCACGTTTGTAATGCAACGTGTTTGAATAACGATGACGCTCAGAGACACAGAATATCTCACGTAGCCAATGGCGACCAATATAGACTAAAGAATGCTTTTTATAACAATCATGGGTGTGTAACAGTTCACGATAGAATGGACGATGAAAGAATACACTGTGGTTTGTGTGACAAGGTTGTCTCCCATTGTTTCTTCAGTAAACACCAACGTCTACACGAAGGACATTTCTGTGCAGAATGCAGTAAGGAGTTTTCCACCAGTCGGCTTCAGGACCACACGAATACACACATCGGCAAAACACCATTTACTTGTAAAATCTGTGACAGACAATTTGCCAAGAGATCTTCCTTGACACAGCATCAACGTTACCATAGAGACAATAAAAGTTATATGTGCCAGTATTGCAAGAAACGTTTTAATAGTAAGTATGCGTGTGCAGTACATGAAAGGTTACATACTGGTGAGAATCCTTATAAATGTGAATACCCGGGATGTCACATAACCTACTCTCAGAAGATACAGCTGAAACTTCACATGAACTCTCACAGATAGGATGAATTGTGATTGTTATATTAATGATAGCTGTATAAATCAGTATGTGCATAAACTAAATAAATGTAAAACAGAAAGAATTTGCCTTCGATATGTGTGAGTAATTGTCCAAAATACGCTTAGAATAAGAATAAATGCAGCGATTGACGACCTTTGTCAAACGACGGAAAGAATATTCGGCCAAGCTCGGGTTCGAACTCGCAACCTCTGGACCGACTGAGCTATCGGGTATCGACATGTTTGGGATTAATCCGTTGAATATGCATTAAGTTTTAAATGTATTTCAGTGATTACGACGTCTCCGCGGTAAGTTACCATTTACGCCTGTGTGTCAGTCGTGAGTGCCACGAGGGTGGTTATTACTACTATCTACCAGCGTCTGTGGTAAGCACCGATTGCGTATCGAATCCTGGTGGAATATTATGTCGATATAAAGAACTGGACTGAAGATTATTCAAACATGCGATAACTAAAATATATTGTCCAACTATAACCAATTCCTGATCAAGCTATGTATTTATCAAACAGTGTAGCGGAAGTTTCGTTTGGTCATACTAGCAATTAGAATGGCTGCCACTCTATTTCAGTAATATAATTTTACCAGTGGCTTGTGCTTCACATTAAATTAGTATACAAAACTGGTAGTACATAAATAAATTACGCATAACTACAGCGAACAACGTCGATGGTGTCCGTAGTCATTTCTAGTTCCCGTCATACTTTTGGTTAAAGTGAAGCAGCTGTACCTCTCATTCGTGTTAGTTTATTTCTAAAGTGTTTAACGCTTTCAATAATTGTTCAGTTATATCATGGTATTTCCTGAGAAAGTTACCAATGTCCATTAATCCTTACACCAGCCTGTCAGTCACCAGAGTCAGTTATACTGCTAACCCAACAATCCTGGGCGCCAAGGAAGGAAAGCCATAGCTATCATTTTTATAGTAGTTTAAACCCGGCCATGGATCGAACCTGCGACCTCCAAAACCCGAGGCTAACGCTATACAGACGTTAATTAAAGTATTCGATTGGCATGTATGGTTGCATTTTCGTTTTCCTAAAATATTCGAATTACTATTTTGTGCGTGGATGGCGGATGGTTTATCGACAGTACTTGATGTACATGCGTGTTTGAAGTGACTGTGCGTTTGTCAACCATGGCATCACATACAAACGAGAACAGTTTAAAGCCGTATTTCTTTGAGAGCCTCTTATGCGACGCCAACATTTGCAATAAATGTATAGCAAGATCAGCCTGCTCATCAGCGTACTCTAATCTTGATCCACACTGACCGCGATTCAGTCATAAGAACACACCGTATATGCATCCGCGCATTCTTATTTGACTTCGCATGGTATCGCCAATTAGTCATAGAAGGTTTCAAGAAACATCTGTTACGTAGTACCATGGATGAGCATCGCAGGGATACTTTTTTTCAAGCCTGTCTTTAACTATATGTATGTTGCTTTACCCTAAGCAACGCTCGTGTAGTAAAGATAATTTCATGTTATTTCTCACGACGGTTCAAGGTCAATACTTAGTATGTTTCTAACACTTCCATTTGCCTGTTACAAAAGAGGGTCTCTAATTCGCCGAAAGCTTCACTCATTTAGATAATATTATATTGATCGCAATGTGTATTACTAGACATTATTGACCTCATCTTGACCTTTGTTATATTTATATTAGTATGAATGGAGTGTATATGTTCTCGGGTACGGGAGGTCGCGTGTACGATCCACGGCAATATCAACACTTTGGAAACAGTGTGGGAAAAGGAGAATGATTCCCCGTTATTTTCATCTGTATTCAATAATAGTTATTTCAGTTATAAAAAAGTTTCCATATGTTTGACTAAATTTCTTTTATTAAAGTCGTCTGTTTCAGATATGGATATAGGTAAAACAAAATTAGTTATTTTAAAATATTATTCTTTTCATTCAGAGTTATAAACTCTTCTATATTATTGAAAAGTCAGTAATACATATTTTATGTGAACTGCTCGTCGTGATATGAATGTATTACTGTTGAAAATGGCGTTAAAGTTGAGGTAAAGTCATTTAAAACATAGAATAATCTATACAATAACATCAATCAAAGCAAAAACGGTGCGAATATTGGACGATTTACGGGACTGTCTCATGATTCCAACTGGTATTCCTTTTACCATTGTCTACACTAGTCGCAGTGATATAACTGAACTAACCCTTTCAAACCTGTCGACGCATTTAGACGCAATATCAGCAGACGGCTTTTGAAAACATTGTGGCCAAAGGTGAAATTGCTCATAATCGGTCATTTATCCTTTGGTCATAATGTTTTCAACTTTATTTAACAATTCTTTTATGGAGATTTTTCAGCTTTTTGTCACATGTTTTTAAAGTCGTCTGCTGCAGATTTGTTGTATGTGGGAAAGTGTTAACGTTGAACACGGCGTAAAACGCCAATATATTAATAAATGTCTACTAAAACTTTGCAGCAGACGATGTTGCGTATAACAGGCAATAATATGGAAATTAATCGGAATTGTCAGTGCCAATGTCCGTATTGTTCCGCTATATGCAAAAAGACTCTATTTCGTTTAACGTGTAATGTACAGTTACGACCCCGAAGTACAGCGTACGGAATACTGGTCTGTCTTCTGGATGTTCGAGATGAATTAGTTTCTATCGAACATGCGCTTGTGTTTTGACAATATCAATTTTATTCACCAACCAACCAAGTTGCATGCTTGGGATCTTGCAGAGATGACATTGAAAATACTAATATCTAGACGAAGATATGGAGAATCTCTTTAAACGAATGTTAATGTTTAATGTATAGAAAGTTGCGCTATCTTCAAATTTGTGATTTCAAAGTCGTCTGTTGCACATGGGGAAATATTCATTCGGTTTCCTTTTAAGCAGACTCTATGTCATACAATTTGCATTGAAATACAAATAAATCTTTAAACGAATAAGTAGATTTTCTGTCATTTTATACGACTTTTGCATTTATATCCTTAAAACAGATTAGTATCTTAAACGTATAATTCTTTTCTTGAATCTTCAAACGCTTCCCAATAAATATTAACCATTTCAAACATACAACAATTTTGTAGCAGACGACATTAAACTATTTGAAAACAAATATCGAAACTCTATTGATGAAACTAGGAATAGACCAGAAAAAAGTTCGGCGTAATAACAACTGCTGATCATGAGCAACTTCTGCTTTCAAAGATTGTAAGATGTATATGCGTCAAAATTGACTGTAAAAGGAACATGATAAATGCATTCAATTAGGAGCATTTGCTAAGAGGAAGAGCATCGAAATCGTAGTCCGAAAGTCCGGAGTTCGATACCCGGAAACGCTTGATTAACCTTTGAGACCTCACAATACACGGAGACAGAACAATTATCATGACCCCTAGGTAAACATATCTAATCTTGACTATGACAAGTGCCGTGCCCATGGGAATCTCCACCATGATATCTAGGCAACGGCTGATTCCGGATATAAGTTAAAAGAACTGGATTTACAAAATCGATTCGAATATAAGAAGAAAATTAATCCCCTGAAGAAAGAATATCTGAATATCATAATATTGCGACAAAGAAAATCACATTATATTTCCCATTCATTGCCTTAAGCATTAACTGTAAAACAAGTGTTTATTGTATTAATTTCAACTACTTAACGTTTACAACACCTGCAATGTGACGGTATTTAAATTGCTCTTACTTTTAAGTCATTACTTACACAAAATGATAAAAACCCTGTTTTTAACAGTAATCATGTTATATCACGGAGACCATTTCAACTAATCACGTGTTCCTTGAATCTCTCGCACCAGTTCTCAACACAACGTTCTTCCAAGTCACCATGCTACTCTCCCACATTAACTTACGTCATTAATATTACCTCATGTTTATGTATATTGTCCGTCGTGTTGCACGATAATTAAAGCGACTATACAACGTCAATTATTAGACTATTAATTTTTGGTGTACCCTTTCGCACATGCAGACTTATTTTGACGAAATTGCAACAAACGCAAAAGTGTTGCAGAAAGAACTTTATTAAATGATTAGCCTTACAAAAGAGATATATTTTCGATATTTGCTTACGTGTTTTCAAAGTCGTCCGTATAAGATCTGCTGAAGAAGTTCGTGTATTTTTATCACATGTATTGCATTGTGTTCGTTTGTGACATATTGCATGTTGTGTGGTCGTTTCTGACAGATAACATGTATTGTGATTATTTTCGAGAGATTACATGTATTATTGTCGTTTGTGACATATAACATATATTGTTATCATGTGTTACAGATTAATTGGTGTGTGGTATTTTGTGACTGATAACATGTACTGTGGTATGTGACAGACTGTAAATGGTATGGTCGCTTGCATTAAATGCATTTTGGTCGTTTAGGACACATTATGTTTTGTGGTCGTTTGTGACTGATAACATGTATTATGGTCGTTTGTGAGAGATTTATAAAGTATGGTCGCGTGTGGCCCCTTACATGCATTTTGGTACTGAGCGGCTAGCTCCGTGTCATAACATGTATTATGGTCGTTTGTGAAAGATTGTATAAAGTATGGTCGCTTGTGACCCCTTACATGCATGTTGGTACTGAGCAGCTAGCTCCGTGTCATAACATATCTTAAAAGATTTGATCAGCGATTTCGAGAACTAATCTTATTTACATCCGGGCACGGTTTCGCCATTTAGTCATAGAAACATCTGTTAAGTAGTTACAGCATCGCAGACAGGATTTCTTCCGCAAGCATGTTTTTAACTACATGTATGTTGTTTAACCTGAAGCAACGATCGTGTAGTAAACATAAGTGCATGTTATTTCTCACGACGGTTCAAGGCCAATACTAAGTATGTTTCTGACACTACCATTTCCCTTCTCTATTACACTGAAAGCTTCACTGTCACTCAGTTAGATAATATAATATTGATCGCAATGTGTATTAATAGACATTATTGACCTCATCTTGACCTATGTTATATTTATATTAGTATGAATGGAGTGTATGTGAACTCGGGTACGGGAGGTCGCGTGTACGATCCACGGCAATATCAAACCTTTGAAAACAGTGTGGGAAAAGGAGAAAATGATAAGCATGTCACGCTATTTTAATCTTTATTAAAAAAAATCCCATATGTTTGACTAAATGTTTTCAAAGTCGTCTGCTGTAGATGTGTTGTATATGGATATGGGTTAAACAATTTTTTTTTAAATATTATTATAAACTCTTATATACAAAATTGAAACATTTGGTACAATATTGTTGAACGTGTTCTGGTATAGATGCGCCACTAGTCGTCTGCATATTGGATTGATAAAAAGCTCGAAGAAAGTTTCGGTGACAAAATATTAATAACAATACACTGATGATAATCCATAGATATGTAGTCTGAACTAAATATCAAGTATCGCAAACGCAAAGTAGAAAAGAACCGTAACACGTTTGTGTGACTTATTTCGTAACTTGAATCCTTCGTGTACTTCAGTTACTAACAAGAGAAAGTGAATCGATTGGAAGCACTCTATCATCTCTTAAGTGTATTCTGTATTACACTTTGGGAACCCTCAAGCAAAGTTTATATATTACACTCTTTATTCTCCTCTACTCCTGAGCTGATCGTGTTTGTATTGATCGCGTGTTTTCTGGCACAGTACGAGTTCTCATGTAAATGCTCGGATAAATAGGTGTCACGGGATTTGTTGAAGACAATAAGTAACCCTTCCAAACTGCATACGACGTTTTTAGGGTGTTTCTGATAGCTCATAATGAATAATTATTAGTTTATTACCGTCTTACTGTAGGATTTATAATGTGTGTCTACTTGGTTCTTTAACGTGTAGCGGTTAAGGCATCCTCGGTACCCAGGCTATTCATAGCATATATGATACCCTGGGCAAATTGGCTAGCGAAACTTCGTACTCATGAATAATTCATGAGGTGATATCCAGTCGCTTGATTGGTTCCATACAACAAATGTTGTGCAATACGGATATTGCCGTTGAGTAACGGATGAATTCGTTGTTTCAAGCGGTCCAATGAAATCGCGGCTTTCAAATCGTGTTAGGCTTTACACCAAATATGGCGACCTCCATGAACGTAAACAATCTACTTAACGAAATTAATCTACTTAATCTTGGAATAAGAGAATTAAAACCTTTCCAAGAGCAGGCGTTAATCCATTTATTTGTAAAAGGACTGGTGGGGGAAAGAAATATGTTGTTGTTTGTGTTAGCTCTCCGAAAAGGAGATTCCATCTTTTTTGTTATCGTCAATTTCATTAGTCGGGAAGAGCTACCGAAAGGGTTCCAAAGTTACCCGAATATTCATGCGTTACGAAGTTTTGCTAGCCAATTTGCCCAGGGTATCTATCATATATGTTATGTATAGCCAGGGTACCGAGGATGGGTTAAGGATAACCTATCCATATAGTGGATTAAAGGTTTAACCTTCTTGATCAAAGAGATATTTATCATACCCATGTATTGAAATAAGCTTAATGATGATCTCCGATAGTAATGCATTGTATGTTTATAGCTGTTTTGTACGTGTACAGCTTGACAGTAAGCGAGGTACAATGAAATTGAAATGAAACTGATAAGCGCCTTTTTTATTCTAGATCAGTATTGATTAGGGTTTAACGTCGTATTCAATAACTCTTCAGTCATAGCACGGCGGCCAGTTGACCTACCAATATTCACTGGTTTTCTCACACCAGTACTCCAGACAACAGTCTTTCTTAGCAATTGGCTGCTTTTCCACATATACTTTTAAGCCCATTGATGGCAGACGAATGATACTTTAATTTTTACCAAACTTCGCAAGAAAGTTGACCGAGCTGGGGTTCGATCTCACAATCCCTTAAAAAGCATTAAAAGAACATTCAACATTTACTTTAAAAGTGAGAACATGTTGTGGATATGAAATAATTTGTTTCTCCTGCACCATTTGTAAATTGAGTTAAGATAAGTGATGCGTGGAGCCCTCTATATAATCAATTGTTATAAACATAACATAACAATGACAATAGCAAACAAATAATTAGCAAGTGTTCAAACAAACTGTTGATGAGATTTACAAACACCAAACATACGCACGGTCTTGTGCTTGTAATTTGTACAGGTGTGTTTTACTAATAAGCCTGTAAGCCGATGTAGTGTTTGATTGCACGCCGTGAAAACTGATTGCCCGGCTGATTGGTGGTATATATACTGAATTATAGATTTTGGAAACCAATCAGTATTCGATTAATGTATCTGATATAATCATATTAATTATTAATTAAAATCTATTAGAAATTATCATCAATAGATCCAGCTCAGAGAATTTAATTGTAAGTATTTAATATTATTTATATCTCTATAAATTATCCTTCTTAGATTACATGTTTTTGCTTCTTCTTTTTTCTAAAACGATTATAATATTCAACGAAGCTTTAGTGATACAAATTATTTACTCAAATACATAGTGTTTATTTTTTATGAACGGTTACTAAGTAACTGATTTATTATCCGAGGGTAACATATTTGAATAATATATTTATCTATTATTCACCTATTACTCATAATAAATAAAATCATCAAAATGATGATGGTGCTGACGACGATGATGATAAAGCTTAGGAGGCCAAAGCAACAATAATATAACGTATAATAAGAGTATCATAATTTGAAGGCGTATATTGATAATGTTATTGATACTCTAAACACTACTTTTTTAAATATTTTATTATTATTATTATTATTATTATTATTATTGTTGTTGTTATTGTTGTTATTATTATTATTATTATTATTATTGTTTTATATATAAAAACACTCACTGTTCAAGCTTTCGGCCTGACGACCTTCTTCAGGAAACTTTAACTTCAGTTACTTCATAACTCAGTTATACTTGGAGTATTGAACTAGACACCATACATGCTTATGAAGTAACTGAATTTAAAGTTTCCTGAAGAAGGCCATCAGGCCGAAAGCTTGAACATTGAGTGTTTTTATCTATATATATATATATAGCTTTAAAGCAGACAACTTTTGAAAAAATATTAGCAGCAGATAATTATGCAATTAATAATTGTTGAAAACATTTTGACCTACTCATGAGTTTCCTGGTTTTCTCACACAAGTACTCCACGCAACAATCCTCCCAAGCAACTGGCTGCTTTTCCACATAGACTTAGCCAATTGGTGGAAGACGAATGACGCATGTTGCATTGACTGTTGTGAAACGTTGGAAAGAAAGTTTGCCGAGCCGGGATTCAAAGGGAAAGGGTTGATATTTGTTTATACTTTTTATAGACTCGTTGTACATGTATATGATAAAGTGTTGTTTACATTGTTCTCTAGGGATTTTACCAGGGTTCACATATCACCATGATAACCAGGCAGATATAACTGTGTTACATTTGCTCCAACACTCTGCAGGCTGGGACCGAGATTTGGATGGGGACCATGTTTTCTGGTATAGTGATCCTGTACACAGCCTCCACATTAACCCTTTTGATAAGCATGCGCTGGTGCAGTACATACTTACATTCAAGCTGGCTTTTGGTCCAGGTTTGTTTTGTTTGTTTCTATGCCTTTCCCGACAAATATTTGAGCCATCCCATGAAAAAAACAACATTTTGGACTCTGCTTAAACTATCAACCATGATAATGCACTTTTTGCCTCATGTGGATTTCCTGTTTCAGGAAGTATACCTCTTAACTTCTATCCCCTGAGATGGAATCTAGGTCGATACATTACACAGAAGCCATACTGTTTGATTTCTAGTGGACGTCTCATTTCAGTTATATTACAGCATTTTCTGGGTAAGTTACCAGTATTATTGGTCTCTTTATCCTGACATCAGTTGAAATAGAAATCATACAATCCTGAGCACAAAGGAGGGAAAGTCCTTACTGTTGTGACCATCTGTGCTGAAGCAAATGCTCTACCTATGCACCATGGAGTAGTTCATTAGTCCAGTACATCAGAGCTGTCAAAAGACTGCCTTAGTGTTTTAGTGAATAGAGTGTCAGCCTCAAGAGTTGGAGAATAATAATACCAAAGTAAGCCTTTTCTAGGTACTTTGGGAACAACAATTTGGGAAAATTAATTGCTATAATTATGTCTCCCCCTGTATACAGTGGAGATATATTGTTTTTGAAGGTCAAAGGTTTGAGGCTTTATATCGTGGATTTTCATGAAACTTGGGTCACATGTTCACCTCATCAAGGCGATGTGCATAACCCATGTCTCGACCATACTGGTTCAACGTCAAGGTCACGCTTGAAGGTCAAAGGTTTAAGGCTTTATTTCGTGTCGGCTCCATATCTACAAGACGGCTTGAAGGATTTTCATGAAACTTGGGTCACATGTTCACCTCATCAAGGCGATGTGCAGAACCCATGTCT
>JAUELF010263899.1:0-11196 GCA_031471495.1 Clinocardium nuttallii | reverse complement strand
ACGCACGACGGACGCCGGACAAAAGGCGATCACAATAACTCACCTTGAGCAAAGCTCAGGTGAGCTAAAAACAAGTGTGAAAACTTAACAAAGAAATCTGCACTGTTAGGGAACCTTTAAAACCACATATCTAAAATAAACAAATGTAAATTTAAACATGCATCAACAGGCACTTTATTTATTGACAAAAGAAAACAAATGATCATTTCACAAATACAACACATCTTCAGCAGACAAGTGAACCACCAAAAAAATATCAAGTTAATTCTTTTTAATTGAGCAATTATCTTTTTTGGTCACAATCTTTTAAAAAAGAAGTCTGCTTCAGAGACATAAAAAAGTATCTGTAATTTGGAAATAGTAAATCTTTTTACCCAGTAGTTTAAAATGGACCAATTATTCATAAAACATCTGTAATCAAACTTCCATCAATGTAAACTGATAAACTTAGAGATAAAACCATTGAACTAATTACAAGTATTGAAGATTTGTTATTTTCCCTTCAGATATCTTCAATTTGAGGTAGCCATAAGTAGGATAAGCGGACAACAATATAACCTCTATGTATTCAAATACATAACATTAACAGTAATAACCTCTATGTATTCAAATAAATAACATGAACTATGGCGTAGTCACAAAACCAGGTTTTTAACTGTGACCATAACACATGATATCTGTTTAACAACAGTGATCTTCACATTCACCCTTTCCCACATATAGATGCTCTCTGATGCCTCTGCAGCAGAAAACTTATGAAAGCATTGTGGTAAAAGGATAAATTGCTCATAAGAAGTAATTTCTCCTTTTGCCACAATGTTTTCAAATCTATTTAATATTTTAACTCTCATATACGGAAATGTTTAACATATTCTGTGAATAATTTTTTTAAGTCGTCTGCTGCAGATTTGTTGTATGTGGGAAAGGGATTACCCAAATAATTCACAAAACGATCCCATGCTACCTTCCTGTAAAGTTTGATTACAATCAGTCAAGTCATAAAGTTACTGGCCTAGAATGAAAATTTGATGATCCCCATTTTAATTTTTTTACAACTAGCTTAAAAATCATACCACATAAATATCTAGTGTATTCAAGTCTAACTATATATCTATCTAACATCAAAGCACTAAACGCAGCCCATTTTGATTGCACCTCAGACACAAATTTGTATTGCAAGATCGTTGAGCTTAGCACTAATAACAGGACAAACAACAGGCAATAAAAGTCAAATCATATGACTGTCGGGGCGTTAGGACCAGCAACAATCTAGATTTGCTTATACCCCCATACAGTCTGGTCAAGATGGTCCTTGTCTATCATTAAGTCAAACAAGATGTCTGGAAGAATCTGGAGAATGTTAATGACCAAAGGTCAACTATACCAAGACATGTATACATTTTGATTTTAGTCGCCATTTATTCAAAAACTTCCAAAGTTCTGTCTTCTGCAGTACTTTGTACATTTATCCATGATTGTTCTTCTAAGCATTACTGTTTTCCCTGATACAGACAAAACTATGGCAGCGTACACAACATATATTTGTGAAAATATTGGGGTAAAATGGAAAATACTTTATGGGAGTAATTTCTCCTATTAACACAAAGCATTCAATTCAATATCAAAACTACCATAACAAGATTTTAAAAAGGTGTCCTTAGATGTTTTCAAAGCTGTTGATTTAACCCTTTCTCACCTGCAGAAGAATTTTGACGCAATAGCAGCAGACAACTTTTGAAAACATTGTGGCCTAGGAAACAGCAGCACAATTGACAACATTCACAAATAATATCTTCAATTTCATAACAAACATTTTTATATAGTATGCTGATTGACAAAGCTTGCTGGGAAATGTAACAAATACTGTTTATGAGCAATAACTTTGATACTTTGGAATGGAAATGATTTCCTGATTAACCTTTCTCCTTGTTTATATTCTTTATAGTCATCTACTCTCAAAACATTTGTAGAAAACAGTGTTATGTGTGGAAATGTAGAAATAGAAAAATTGAAAACATTATGGAATGTGGAGGAATTATTTGTTTTAAGCAATTTTCTTTTTCTCCAGAACGTTTTCAATTGTTTTCTGCATCAGAAGCATCTAAACTCGGACTTTATTTTGGAAATGGTTAGATAATTAATAGATCTATGATTTATCCTTTAAAATTCTCGACTATATCTTGAATGGACGGACATTAAAGGTGAAGTACTTGTGCGTTTATAATACCATGTAATATAAAATATGTTTAGAATATACATAAATGGTCCCAAATTATGTGTAAAATAGAACAGACAGTTTCAGATGAAGCCTAATTTTCAAGAACTTCAACATTCAGAAAGAAATGAGAAATAAACCACTTCCCACATGATTACATTTTTTGGATGTCTCTGAATTTCTAATTTTTAAACCTTTTACCAAAGAGAAATGGTTCATAATGAGCAATTTGTTTTGTCACAATGTTTACGACTTGACACAAAAATCATACTTCAATTTTTTCGACCATTTTTCATGGTATTGCCTAAAAGTCTTCAAAGTGTGGTGCTGCAGGTTGGTTCTATGTTGGGTAGTGTTAATCGTAAGACTTTTTCAAAACTGTCAACTCTTAAAATATAAAAACTTGAATACGGTCAAAGGCATTGCTAATAAAATTAAATCAAGGTGAACAAAAACTATACAATTTAAGCTGTACACAAAACATTGCCTCAACAAATAGAGTTAATAGAAATAAACAATGTTTCGAACATTAAATATAAATACAACAACTCAAAATATCTAACAATGACACATTACAGGTAACAGTAAAAAATATGTTAAATTATTCTTACATTTGCATATTTTTCCATGAAACAATCCAATTATAATATGTATTTACAAATAAAGTTTTTATATACATTTATAAACAGACAAAAAGAGTGTTCAACAAGAGAGTCCTGTGAATAATCAATAACTATGACCAAAGAAGTAAAGATATAATGGACAGATGGACAGACATTGGTGAAATAACCCTACATGTAACCCTTACAGGGCACAATAAACCTGGGCTTAACCAATTATGAGATATAACAATTTTAAGAGTCCTCTACATTGAAAATAGTCTAGGAAAACATGTAACATCTTGAATATTATAAATGTGAGCCATCTCGCAAGAAGACCAACATTGTGGACTCTGTGTAAAGGGTATACCCTGATCAGCCTAAGCATGCTGCGCAGGCTTACCTGGACAGACACCTTTCACCTTCTGTGAATTTTCTGTTTCAGGAATCATTACTCTATACCTCTATCCCCCTGGGATGAAATGTGTCGGCCCGGATCAGTCTGCGCGGACAGTGCAGGCTGATCTGGTCGATACATTACGCAGGTGCCATACTGTTGGTTTTCTTGCGGGACAGCTCATATATTGATACACGGTTGAATCAAGAAATTGTGGTCTGATTTTTAAAAACATCTGTTTCAATAATAGATTTTGATTGAATAATAAATATTGTAAGAAGGCAACAATTTGTCTTTTTGACAATGTTTTCATGTTTGTTTGCTGCAAAAGGCCTCAGAAATTATATATTTCAGGAAAAGGGAAACATTGCAAGATGATATAACAGACACACATATAATAAGCCCTTTACTGGCTCCTCGCTTTTCAGAAGCCATGTGTAGGTCATTCTTAGAGACAGGGAAAAAGAATGCAATAAAAACTTGGAATGATATACATAAAAACAAATAAAACTTTACAGCACTGTAAAACTCACTTTTCAGCACTGCAACAAATAAGGTTTCACTACATGTTACATTTCTAAACATTCTAACCATGGACTTTTCTGTTCAACTATTGGTGTATGACTTTTTACCATTAACCCTTTATGCATCTGCAGCAGGCAAACAATTCTTTCTTTTTCCACAATGTCTTCACATCTATTCCATCAGAAAACTTTCACATTAAGTGATTTTCCACATTTAAGCCTACATGTTTTAAAAGAAGTTTTGAGTGATACAGATTTCTTGTACGTTTAAAAGGGTTTAATGTTAAAAATAGCTTTATGCCCATCCAAAGAGAAAAATGAACTTATTCCTTTCCCTGATACAGACAACTCAGTTATGAATTTTTATTTGTTACAATTGCTGAAAAGCAGGTTGTCCATTGTTGTGAGTGAAACAAGTCTAATTAACTGGAACTGTTCGTAGCTATACTGTTATAGGACTGTTGGCGGAGTTGTAGTTGCCTGATTTACGACTAGGAGACATGCTATCACTCTTTATGGTCCCTACACGGTTTTGGATAGATTCCCATACAGTACTTAACTGAAAAAAAAGAGCAATTGAAAGAACATTTATGTATCGGGTTTTACACTGTTTTTATCACTATTTCAGTTATACAGTTAAACTTGTGTTAGCCATCACCTATGTTAGGTAGCCAACTGTATTAAGCAGTGGCTTGTAGATTTAAATCATTTTTTTTTATTTGACTTGCATTTAGCCAAGTTTAACTGTATATCATAGACAGTCCAATCAATCATAAAACCTCTATAGGTTTGGTAATAAGGCACACCTAGATCACTGCGACATATCAAACTTGGGATGTCTAGTCTCAAATTCCCCACTGCTTTCAACAAATGAGCCGTCCCGCGAGAAAACCAACATTGTGGTCTCTGCTTAAAATATAGACCCAGATCAGTCTAAACATGCCATGCAGGCTAACCAGGACAGACGATTTTTGTCTCTTGTGGATTTTCTGTTTCAGGAATTATTTCTCTATACCTCTATCCCTTGGAGACAGAATGTGTTGGTCCAGATCAGTCTGCGCAGATAGTGCAGACTGATCTGGTTGATACATTATGCAGATGCCATAATGTTGTTTTTCTCGTGAGAAGGCTCAAATGTGGTTATGTCTCATGGACAACAACACATATCCATGACCCCTTGTTGACTAAGTAGGTTGTTTTAGGTTGGAAACTATGCCGAGTTCCAAAGCACTTGACAACGACTGCAGCAAGTGGGATTGAGAGTCCAATTAAATAGTACAAGAGGGCCATGATGGCCCTGGATTGCTCGCCTTATTTTATTTTTTTCATTTTTGCAATATAAGGCAAACAACTTTTTTTTAACAATTACCATGGCTCGAAGGTATCTAAAAGAGTGTATCCTATGAACATTTCTAGAAAGATTTTTCAAGCTTTTACAATAGCCATATAATGCAAAACAGCCTCACCCGCAAGTGGCCATGTTTTTGAGGAATCAACAAAGCTTGAAGGAATCTTAAAGAGGGTCACCCAAGACACTTTTTGAGGAAAATAAGTTTGGACTATATGCATATAAGGCAAAATAGCCCACTCCTCCTAAACCACTCTACAAATTTCAACCAGACTGAAAGCAATATTCGCTTTGTGGTCGTCTTCAACCCCCTGGTGGCCATGATCTGTGACCAATCAAAATGGCTTAAAGAAATATTTATAGAGGGTCACCCAAAGAAAATATCTACAAAATTATTTGAAAATCGGCCTTACGCTTTCGGAGAAGAAGATTTTTTTAAGTTTCCACTATAGCGATTTAAGGCAAAAAAGTCCTGTATCTGACGGCCATCTTTTTTTACCCAATCAACATGGTTTGAAGGAATATGATAGAAGGTCATCCAAGGAACATTTCTACAAAATTCTTTGAAAATAAGCCAAACAGTTTGAGAGAAGAAGAATTTTAAAGGTTTTTTTCCGATTTCTTGCGAGGATGCTTTCTGTGTGTTAGTGTCAAATTTATACTTACAGCTGAATGTGATTTTGATTGCACTGAAGCCATAGCGGCGAGAATGTCATATAAAATGTCCAAGTTTGTGTGTATGAGCTGTGTTTCCATTTGAAGACAATAAAGACTGTAATAGTTTCTGTTCTCCATGTTCGCTATCTCTCCTTCCTGTTCTAAGATTTTCTGTTCTAGCTGTTCTACAGTGCCAACCTGGAAACAAATTCTTTTTCTTTATCCCTTTTCCTCATGCAGATGCAGATTAGCACCTTTGCAGCAGACGTCTTTGAAAACATTTTGACAAAAGCAGTTGTTTTCAACTATTCGCACTTATCAAACTTTTATTTACAGAGATTTTGCAAGCTTTTTGCAAGATAGGTTAGGGAAAGGGTTAAGCAAAAAACATGACATAGTCAGAAAAAAAAAGTTTTTCTACAGTAGACATAACAAATGAGATGGACTTTTAGCAACTGTGTCCTTGACCAATCACCAAATTAACCCGTAACAAGAACAAGACATCATCATTTTAAGGGCAAGAGACAACTTGATAAATTGTGAAGTCATAGGCAAGCTGCTTTACTATAAAACATTGATGCCAGCAACTGAAGAAAATATTCTCAATAAAGGGACACAATTAAACATATAGGAGTTTTCCTATAACATTAAATTACTGAGCACCGTAAAAGTCCATTATAAATTTAAATGAAATGTGACGAGTAGTATATACGTGAAATAATTATAGTCTTATTGGGGTTTAAGGCCGTTTTCAACAATATTTCAGTTATATCATGGTGACCATTCACTTATTCATGATCCCTGGGTAAACAAACCAGTACTAGACTAGACAATTTGCCTTGCCCAGAATGCCAGGTTCTTAATCCCAGAGGTTTACCACTCGGCCATTGTTGATTCCTCATTCACGTTTTTAAAGTAACCTTTTCACACATACAAATATCTGCAGAAGTCAAATTTAACTACATGAAAACATGTAAAACTATGGAAACTCATTTAGATGAAAGTATAAGCATTTAATGGATTTGCTCAAGACGAACATATAGATCTTACTAGATATTCAAAGTAGTTTTCCAAAATACAACAAATCTTTTAAAAACTATGAAAAAATATGGAACTCAACTAACTCTTTAGATAACAAAAATTAATCATTGAATAGAATTGAAAACAAAAGTGCAAAAGGAATATGCCCTGTTAAGAAATGTGTCTGCTGTAGATGCATCAAAAAACATCCTCAGATACATCACTGGCATAAAAACTTGCATTGTAGAAATAGTAAAAATAGAATTAGCCCAACATCTGTGTCACACCTTCAACACCTGTATACAGCAGAAACTATATATGACTTCATGGAAGTGACCAAAATAGTAACAAACCTCTTACTTGTATTGAGAACACTATGATAGATGTACCTCATTACAAACCAAAATAAAGAACATTTCGTTTTATCTATTGAGCTGTAATGAAAAACATAAGATAAAGTTCCTATTTCACCTCTGAACTTTGTACAGTAGCTGACATTTTCTTCTTCTTGTACTGGCCCATTTTTTGGACGGCTCTTTGATGATCTTGCAAAACACCTTTTTCATGTCTTTCACATAAATCCTGTATAAACAAAAAAAAGAATTGTAGACAATCTATAGTCCCCCATACAGGGTTCAAGGTCCGTAATTGCAAAAGTATAGGGTATATGGCCAGGGCAAGATATTGATTACTTCAGTTAAATCATGGCAACAGTTCATTTATTCATGACCCCTTAGTAAACAAACCAGTACTATGCTAGAAAATGTGCCTTGCCCAAGGGGGATCAAACCCAAGAGGCCTTGTTCGAAATCCAAGACGCTAATCACTCAACCATGGCGGATTATAAGTTATTTTTTCAAATTGACTATGAAGACTTAATTTTGATATGTGTGACACTGTCTTCCATAAATGCACCAGACCAAATTTGGTAACTCCAGGAAAGGTAACATAGGATATATGGTTTAGACAAACTTTTCTTTAAATAGGGTAAGAGGTAAAGGACACCATGACCCAATATTGTTGTGTGATACACCCTCTTCCCAAAATACATCTTCAGAGAGAATATAGTAACTCCTTGTGTGATAATATAGGAGGTATGACCCAGACAAAATATTTCTATAAATAAGGTCAGAGGTCAAGGTCACAGTGACCCAATTTGGGTCTAAGATACAGCTTCTTCCAAAGATGCAGCTTAAGATCGATTTTAGTAACTTGGGATGTGATGACATAGGATATATGGTCTGAATTATCTTTTTATTTAAAAACAGGGTCAGAGGTCAAGGGACTTGTGACCTTATTTTGAAAATACTATACATTCTCTTACAAAAGACACATCCAGGGGTAATAACATAGGAGATATGGCCCGGACAAGTTCTCTTTAAATAGGGTCAGAGGTCAAGATCAGAGTGAGTTTTGGTATGCGACAAACTGTCTTTTCAAGATGCATGCGCATTTAAAGTTTGGTAATTCTTAGTGAAAAGGTATACAAGGTATGGCCTGGACAAGGTTGGTCAATATTTTTCTTTAAATGAAGTAAGAAGCCAAGGTCAAGGTCCGAGTATGTGGCACTGCATCTTTCTAAGTCGCTAATTGAAAGTGAAATGGTATAGGAGATAGGCCCCTGACAAGGTTGGGCAGAAAGACAGACATAATTATTTCTAAATAACCGTACTATGGTGAAACTGGTTGAAATGTTATTCTTTTAAGTTATATTGCATTGTTTTATCTCACTTAAGTATTTTCTCCCTCTTTTAAGACCTATTTGTGAATTACTTCTGTATGATGATTATTACCTTATATGCTGTAATAAGATCTAAAAGTATGGATACTTGTTCCACCACTGTTTCTTCTTCCTCGCTGGCCTGTGGAAAAGAGTCAGTAGTATATGTTTTTACCGTAATAGATTTTAAAGTGCAAGACAGTATCAATCTACACACAAAACATATATCAAAGATTTCTCATTTCAAATATGGCAAGGATTAAAGTAATACATTGTATAAGTCTGCAGTCCCACCTTTTAAGAAACATCTTATCCTGATAAGTTTAAAGTGATATAAGTTAGACGAATATAGTTTGTATAAAGAATTGACCTTTATATACCCAACATTGCAATGTGAATGCTCAATAAGACTTACTTGACTTAAAATAAGATAAAGAGAGCTAAAGAAGTAATATCACAAAAGCTTTATGTTATGTGTCATATAATGGCTGAAAATTCATGATCAATTGAGCACGTCTGCCCAATACAGTTAAACATAAACCTATAAAAGAAATGAGAGAAGCTGTATCAGGGCCTCCCCTGGAGATTTTTTTTCTTTCGCCAACACTTTCGCCAAATTGAAAAAAAAAGTAGCCAAAATTTGAGTCACTTAATTATCAACGGATTAAGGGTAAACAAAACTCTGTTTCATCATAGAAACTGCTAGGATTAATATGTTCAAAGTCATCTGCTGCATAATTGTTGTATGAGGGAAAGTGTTAATTGACCTACTTTATAACTAGATCATCCCCTCTGGTGGAAGGGTTTACTCAACAGTTTCCAGGGAGGTCTCTAGCTGTAGAAATGTCAGAGTTTTCCTTCCCTTCACAATTACGAGAAATACAGAATGCAGTTAGTCTTCCAGCTGCACAGGTATATAGAAAGAAACATTAATATTAATTTTGTATTTTTTTCATTATTATTATGATAATGTCTCTGTTTTACACCTACCTAATACTGACTAATTAAGAAAACATTGTGGGGAAAGAGAATTTGCAAATAATGAGAAATTTCTACTTTTGCCACAAACTGTTTTTGATCACTACAATATCATTTAGATAGATTTCCAATATTTATACCTAAATGTTTTCAAGGTCGTTTGCTGCAGTTTTAGTTGTGTATAGGAAAGGATGAAGATTAGACTATCCGATAGAAAATAACATTCTTTCTTAAGTTAATATTTTTAACCTACTTGAGCACGAATTGCTCTAGGTGAGCTATTGTGATCTCATTTTGTCAGTCATGTGTCGTCAACAATTGTCTGTGAACACTCTACAGGCAACATTTTGCATCCAATCTTCATGAAAGTTTATCAGAACATGCATCTCCATCTAATCTTAGCCAAGTTTGAAACAGGGTCATGGAAGGTCAAAAAGTAGGTCACAATGTAAAATTGAAGGACAATCTAGTTAACACTCCTTATGCTTTTGCTTCAACAGCTTGAAACTTTGTGAGAATATTTGTCTTGATGATACATGTATATTGATTTATTGCTTCGGTAATTTTAAACATGGTACATGTATGTCAGAACATTTGTTTGATAATAATTATGTAGGTTTGAATATGGGTCATGTCAAGTCAAAGACAAAGTCACAAGGCAAAATTGAACACAAATCTTGTTAGATCTCTGGAATGTGCAATTATACTTGAACATGTTGAAACTTTGTCAGAATAATTTTCTTGATGATATCTAGGCTTTGTTTGAATATATATGTCATGTCCGGTCTAAAACAAGGTCATTAGGCCAAATTGAAGAAAAATCTTGTGAGCATTCTTGAGACAGCAGTTTTGGCTTCACCAGCCAGATTGTTTGTTTCAATGATGTCTAGGCAAAGTTTGAATAGGGGTCATGTTGAGTCAAAAACTAGTTAATTAAGCCAAACTGAAGGAAGTTTAAACTATGACAGAATGGGTGTCTTGTGATGTCTATGCTAAATTTGGATATAGGTCTAGTTAGGTCAAAAACATGGTTACTAGACCAATTTGAAAGGAAATCTTGTTAACACTCCCGTATTAGCTTACCTGACCACAAAATGAGTTAGTATTGATTGCCTATGCTGTTGGCATTAGTTCCCACAAAACTCAAAGGAGCGAAACCAGGGCCATCATGGCCTTCTTGTTAATTATTATTATGAAAATGTCTTATCTGTGATCTACTTACAAATTACATCTCTCTCTGATACACAAATATTATAATTACGTTATTCGAAAAAAAGAAGAGAATTTGCTCATGATCTGCCAAAATATTTTTTGTATCAAGAGTATTTCCCTTTTTCCACCCATTGTTTTTAAAGCAGATATCTGGGTTAATAATGTAAGTATTGTTTATTAAAGGGATACACGCCCATATCATGCGCCATCTGCTAGATAAGAATCTTACCACCGAGAACCATAACCGCGGAGGTACAACTTTTCTAAAACTAGAACATTGGTTATACAAAATATCCCTAGCAACACATCAATAATTAAATAGGGGCCAAAGTCAACTCATTTGCCTCACCCTGTCAATATGTGGTTGTACCAGGAAAGGACAGGGTCAACAACAAGAAAAACATTTTTCACCATGATGTTCACTTTTTTCCCGCGGTATGTCAAGCCAGGGGTTGTGAGTTCGAATCCCAGCTCGATCAACATTTTTTTCCGATGTTTGACAATATTTACAAATATAAGTCTTCAT
>JAUELF010263888.1:0-11196 GCA_031471495.1 Clinocardium nuttallii | reverse complement strand
CGCACAACGCACGACGGACGCCGGACAAAAGGCGATCACAATAACTCACCTTGAGCAAAGCTCAGGTGAGCTAAAAAGGGGCTATACTTGCATAAATGCATGATAGAGTTAACTTGATAATCAACATAATGCGATAATTGGGTAGGGCTGTATTAAGTTTCAATGCAAGTCATTAAGAAAATACTGAGATATCGACTCTTAATCAAGTTGCACGCACAACTTTACCCAGAATTTCCAAGTCAAAAAAGGGCCATTACTTGCATGAAATGCAGAAGAAAGTTATCTTATGATAGTTGAGCAAGGGTGTAAAAGTTTCAATACAATATATCAAGTAAATACTGAGATATGTACTCAGAATTTAGTTTCGCAAAAAATCTTACAAGATTTCCTAGTAAAGAAGGGCCATAACTTGAATTAATTGCAGGTAGAGTTATTTAACCTGGTAATCTACAGGTGTGATGATGGGGTAGGGCTGTAGACAAGCTGTTTTAATGCAATGCATCAAGAAAATACAGAGATATAGACTTATTTGCACACAAACCCTCAACCATGGTGTGACGCAGACGGTGAGTTTTAAAGAAGTCGAGCTAAAAGTGGAGAGAAAAAGCATCGTCAAACTATGTAATATGGGTCATGCAGACTCATGCTATGAAGTATGGCGTATCTATGAAAGATTGCTAAAACTTTACTGGTTTAATTTCCACACAACAAATCTGACTGTGTCAACCATATTTTTTTTTATTCCAAGTGATTAAATAAATAAAAGGTTCAACTGACAAATAACAATTACACTTATAACATAAATACAAACTACGTTGAATAATAAATTGGGAAGTATGACAGTCACTCTTCAGTAATAGCCCACTGGAGGGTAACATAATAACTCAAATTTAAAGTGTAAAATATCTAAGTTATTTGTGTCTTATTGTATCATCCATTGACCAAACCTTCAGAAAAAATTGAAATAAAGATAAATCCTGTCCAACTGTTGCCATGGCAACGGAAAGAAATTCCTGGTGTGATGGACGTGACGTGGACGGACACATCTTTGTTTCTAAAGCACAATTGTTGATAAAATTAGCATAAACCTTCAATTATTAGTTTTAACCCTAGAACTTTGTTATCTGAACTGGCACTGAAGAATTCTAGCCTGTGGATTAGAAATCCCAGATGATTTCAAACCTAATTTGAATGTAGGTTATAGTCAGAATATCGTGTCAACAAACCTTTTTTTCTCCTGCATGCAATACATGACTTTTAAACCCCTGGAACATTTCAACATGTTATGTACAACTGAATGTTATCATGAAATCAATGAAAAGAAGAAATATTATAAACTGAGGCCAAAATCAAAGAAAACCAAAAAATTGTGATGGACGTTACTAGTGACGGACATGCATGTCATGGACATAACATAGGACGGATTCCGATACATACATACATGTATGTATATATATTGAGACCGTGCAGACTGAGATAATTGTAATGGGAACTAGAAAATAGTATTATTTGAGACCATTATGTGTATTGACAGAAGACTTGGGGCCGTATTCACAAAGGATGATAATCCCTAATCTGTGATTAAATCCTGACCAACAGTTAAATCGGTATTCACAAAGGTTGCATCCACACGTTGCACAATTTTGAAATACAGGTTCAAATCAAATGTTTTATTTTCAAGTAACATACATGTTTATGATGAGCTTGTATAGATCTGACACACAAATGCAACGTCACATGATATTATTATATTCTCCATCTCTCGTGCACTTGCACACACATCCAACCACACACAGCCTTAATTAAACATAAGTATACTAATGGTACTTCACAAGTCTGACAACAAAACAGTTTACATGAGAAAGAGCACTGGATTTCAAGGCAGACACACTGCATACATCATCAAATTTTATGTCTGACAATACAATTCAACAGTTACTTTGACCTACTAGTCACATGAACTTATAGTATATTCGCGAGCCACTTGCTATTAATGTGGGCTCCTCAATAGTCCTCACAATGTCTGTGAACAACAAAAAAAAGAGTTTGTCCCCCAGCATCCATCTGTCAGTGCGCCCACTCTTCTGGTAGAACTGTGCCCAACATCCTGTAGCAGCCTGAACACCCACTGGACCATGGACCACCTGAAAAGAACATCAATATATGTGTATTTACATGTATGTATAAAGTCTGTCATCAAAACTATTTATAAATAGCACTATTAAAATTACAAAATGTATATCAAGTCGTTAATAAATTTGTGACATGTATGCTTACCATTATATACATATTGCATGACTTCCAGTGTGACAGTACATATTGTCAACACAAGGACAATTTACTGTTACCCGAGGCGAAGGTGTTGTCAATATACATGTACTGTCACACTGGAAGCCATGCAATATTTATTTTATTATACCCAACAAAATTACATGTTTTTTCAATTTATTCTGTACCTTTGTAGGGGAGGTGAACAAGGGTATATCTACTACAATATAACACACACATGAATATACTGGTTAACAGTATACATGTTCTGTTACATGGCATGCACATCTAAAAGGTGACGTTATTGTTTTAAATGACGCCATGCAATTGCAAGTGCATAACCAACATTTTTACGCGCGTGCCATGTAATAGTATACTGTTAACCGGTCAAAAATGTACTGTTAGCATCACTTTTATGTCAATAGACAAATAAATTACATTCAGGCAAATGTTGAATGTGTTGGTCAGATAGGGTTTCCTCGCACCTAGTAAATGTGTATGCATGCATCATACAGGAACGTAAATATAAATCAACAATATTGACCATTGACCAACAGTAACATATTAATAAGATGTTGCCAAATTTTATAGGACATGTACTTGTCATGAAAAAACAAAAACATCATTAACAAGAAAAACCATGAACATAACAATAGGTTTTTGCAAACTTCAATAACTGACATGCACACAAATAAGAACATCATTAACTGATCGATTTACATACCATGGCAGGTAATAGTTTTGTCCCATGTCGAACAGATACATGGGTCCCCACTGCAAACCTACATACATGTACAGAATAATATTTTCGATACAAAACGATGTTAAACTACATACATGTACTTATTTATCCTTTCCCACATTCAACAAATCTGCAGCAGATGTCTTTGACACTATTGATCAGTCCAAACTATATAGAACATATCTTTAAATGATAATATTCATTATATGATACAGTTGAATAATCTACATGTGGGAAATGATGAGTTTTTAGTTTATGACCCTTTTCCTACATGTATAAAGAAGACTCAGCAGACGACTTTTCTAAACATTGTGACAAAAGCCTTAAGGAGAAATTGTTCCTTTTTCCATTATAACTACATATATTTAAAAATGTCTACTTGGTTAAATATATATATAGGAAAAGGCAAGCATAACAAAAGCAAGTCCTCAACCAAGCATAGACCACGCGAGGAGACAAAAGAACATCGATGGACAATCAAAATGTGACCGAAGTCAAGAGGCAATGCGTACCACCACATACAAAATAAAACTACCAAACACACTGAATAATGAGAAAGTCCCAAGTAGAAACCAGAGCTAAAAGTAATAATAAGCCTTTAAAATGTTAGGTGCCGTGTAGTTTGTAATTTTAATATACTCGCTAGCTTAAAAATAACAATGCATACTTTTAATGCATTAGCTCCGATTTCTACTTGGGACTGTCACACATATATATATGATATGAGAGTAGAAAAGCAATGCAGATCAGCACTGAAGTTGCGACATGACCGCATTACAATAGGAATTGTATATATGTATACAAAAGCATGATATTATTGATGAATTTGAACATTCTCAACTGTTGCAGATCTAAATCACCATATTTTCGGGTGTCATTGGATCACTAAAATTAAGATAATGTTATCATTAGTAGAATAAATATGCGCAAATAATTACTTACTGAGAGCTGGAGACGACCGGGCCATCTGGTGCAGACAAGGACACAGGCTCTGGGATGTGGTCATCATCCAGTGCAGACAAGGACGCATGCTCTGGGAGGTGGTCATCATCCAGTGCAGACAAGGACGCAGGCTCTGGGAGGTGGTCACCATCCGGTGCAGACAAGGACGCAGGCTCTGGGAGGTGGTCATCATCCAGTGCAGACAAGGACGCAGGCTCTGGGAGGTGGTCATCATCCAGTGCAGACAAGGACACAGGCTCTGGGAGGTGGGCATCATCTAGTGCAGACAATGACACAGGCTCTGGGAAATAGTCATCATCTGGTGTAGACAAGGTCGCAGGCTCTGGGAGGTGGGCATCATCCAGTGCAGACAAGGACACAGGCTCTGGGAGGTGGTCATCATCCAGTGCAGACAAGGACGCAGGCTCTTGGAAATGGTCATCATCCAGTGCAGACAAGGACGCAGGCTCTGGGAGGTGGTCACCATCTGGTGCAGACAAGGACACAGGCTCTGGGAGGTGGTCATCATCCAGTGCAGACAAGGACGCAGGCCCTGGGAGGTGGTCACCATCCGGTGCAGACAAGGACTCGTCATTATCATCACTATCCGTCAATAACGTCTGTATGAGATTGTTGATGAAACTGGAATCCCCAAGAGAGTCCAGGTCATCTTCAAAATCATCACATCCCATCTGAGCTAGAAGAATTGGTGCATGCTGTGGCGATGTAACTGGCAGAAAGGGAACAAAGTGGTTAGGAACCCAATTATTCTCCACCTGTGGTCTCGTACTGGTCCACATTATTCCACAGATGCTGTTGGCATGTCTCAACTCGCGTGGAAGAATCAATCTATGCATGGTGAGATGGGACACTGGTGGCCCAAGATTCGGGTAGACTGACAAAAGTTTACATCCCATGACCGAGCTCGTTGCAAACAACTCCCATATGCCCATGTATGAATTTCTTTGTCTAATCCCCATTATTTCGGACTCCAATAATGACTTCATTAATGCTGGTCCCAGTGCATTTCCGGTGATATAGTACTCGGAGAACATGGCATATGTGGTTGTTAGACATTTTTCTTCATTTGGCGGTAGAGATGCACCCCTGTTGACATAATCTAAATTGAGATATAACTCGCTGTGTGTGAGTAGTTCAAGGATAATTCTGAATCTAATCTCTTCATGGTGTCTTTCATCTCCAAACGCAAGAACACTTGCACTTCTCGCGAGGCAGTTCCCATCACCAAGAACATTCACTGGGATCAGGGTAGTTAACTCCACTGGAAGGTCATCTGGGAGAAGTTCTTGTGCAACAGAGTCTCCAGTAAACTTGTTTTCAACAATACTGACGTTCAGATCTAAACTTACATGTCCATAAGTGTTTTCACATTCCTCGGTGAGTTGATATGCACAAGTTTCCAGGTCCTCATATGTGTCCAAACTACGAATTTCCCTCATTTTGGCTTCAAAATATGCTTGTCTCTCGTTCTCTACATCTGTAGCTCCAATACCATTTATTATCTCTTTTGTCTCCTTCTGTCCCTTTTCCCCTTCCTCCTTTGCCTTCACCGTAATGTTCGCTGACACACCTTTCTGCTGCCGCACAGTATCTCTTCTCTTCTTAGCTTTTTCTGGGACAGATGCCTCTTTCTGTTTTCCTTTAGTCTTTCTCTTCTTCGCATTGACTGTACCCCTTATCGCCTCTTTCTGTGGTATCGTGGTCCCTCTCTTTCTTTCAGCACCAGTCTCTTTTGGAAGTCTTCGCCTCAAAGTCATGTAGGGTTCACATTTAGACCTACCTCTCGCACTTTGCCTACCAATTCCCTTCGCTGTCTGCGGATTTTTCAGGTTTAGTCTTTTGATGGCCCATGGATCAACATGGGCGCTTTGCATACAGTCAATGTCACCACGCAGGCAAGACATGCAAGTACATGCAAGATCCCTTACGCATATCACGCCTGGTGATAAGCCACGGACTCCATGGAAATTTCTTGTACCTTTCACTGTGGTACAGATTTCTCTTTCAGGACGGTTCCTGTTGATCTTATCAACAAGGAAAACCTCACGTCTACTGTGATTACAGATGTTCTCAATGGTTTTCCCTCTCCTCAATTTTCCATGTAGGTAGGCATACATTGATCTGGCATCAGTGATTATGGCTTCTCCTCGTATCACTGCCATCCGAGCTGCGGTCTTGGTGACTCCACCTGCAGCGTCGGATGGCCCCTTTCCGTGGCATGATCCAAAATAGTACCTTTCACGCTTGACCCCCCAGTCATCTTCACAGAAGCTTATATCAGCAAACGGACCACGCGACTTGAACTGTGAGGCGCAGCCATCCGTAAACTCATATATTTTGCTGAATTGTACATCTCTTTCTTCTTTCAAAAACCTAACTGCCATGGACATAAATTCATGGACAGCATGATGGTCATGCTTTGTGTCATCTGATAGGAAGACGAGAACGTCCATCACAGGATGTGTAACCCCGTCGCATGACGGACACTTGTAGAAGACAACAAGGGGATGGACAGTGACAAGGTTTTTCACCCAGTGGGCAGAGCTTACCTCATTCTGAAAAAAGGTAGAATAGTTTTCCGAAAAATCCAGATGCATTACTATAGACTCTTGGGGAATGGTCTTGGATAAAGTATTGAATCATTCCTTCTGCCACTCAGCGACAAACAAGTGCTTTGCCAGACTATTAGCATCAACCATAAGTTCGTCAATAAGCTTTGTTACTGGTTCGGTCTTTGATTCTAGTGTCTTTCTAGTAGACTGCTTTAAATTTTCTCCATGACCACTAGTATATGGTACACTTGTCCAGTATGTCCATGTAACATTTTCTTCATTTGTTCTATCAATCAGTGGCTGGAGGTGCTGTTTTATAATTCCTGATCCACAAAGTTTACACTCTCTTGTCACACACTGCTTGTGATATTCTGCTTCTGGATCGGTTATCTGGTATTTTACACTCTTTCAACTGTTTTTTGTCACAAAGTCTGTTGATGACCTCTAACTTCAGTTTTGAATTTGTGCAGTACTCACATCTGCTTTGATATAGCAATTGTTGTCGTGTGGGCTTTACATTCTTTGGCCGTAGCTTGTGAAACTGTGACATAGACACTTGACTTTCTGGATATTCCTTCTTGAAGTTCTCGTATATCTTTGTAACTGTCTCTCCCAAAACCATTTTGGATTCCAGTGTCCTTTTATCGACTGCCTTTTTGTCTGGTACATGGGTAGCCGATGAAGTAAAAAACTGAGACACTCTGTCTAAAGTTTCTGGCTTTAGCGAGTCTTTTCGCTTTTTTCGTGACATTAACTCGTTCATATCTTCATGTTCCTCAACTTCCATTGACGCATACTTTCGCAAGAATTTGTAATCGATACCCAATTCGGCAGACATCATTTTGTACACTTTGGCCTTTCGCACGTTTTTCAAGTTGTAAGCGAAAATTCTCTTGGCCACGTTCCACTTGTGCTGTCTTTTATTTTTTAATCTTACAAAACTCTGCTTTAAGGAACTTGTAAACACCTCTAGTTTTTTCTTGCAACTTGCCATGTTGTCTGAAAGACCAATATCTTTAAGGGCTGTTGCTTTTCTTGGTGTCGCGTTTCTGACCAAGTGGCCTAGGACACTTGCAAATTTCTTCGGACTTTTTGGCAATTGTTTTCTCATCCTATAGGCTTTTTGTTTGATTGATTGAGGTGTCGCTGAATTCTCTAGTACTGAACCACTTGATCCTTGTACTTGATTTTCTGAACTCTGATGATCAGTGTTAGTGTGTCTTTTTTTAAATTTTCTTTCTTTGTCTCTTTCTCTCACTCTCCTTTTTTTCTGTGACGACATGTTTGATCTGGATTTTTGCTTGCTGTCTCTCCATTGCTTTTTTCGTTTTTCATGTTCGGCCCTAGTCAGAATCTTTGTATTCATTGTAGTAACTTCTGGAGTAGAGCATACATCATTATTGTTGGACTTTTTTCGCTCTCTGTATCTTGCTTGTCGTATTCTGCTTAAGGTTTACGGACCCTAAAAAAATCGGTATTTTCCGGGTTATCTCGGTATATTTCGGAAGGTCACGTTACCGCCCATGTGACCATGATAAACGACCACGTGATCTTGATTTTGAGCGGATTTAAAGATGGCTGAACTAACGCGCGATCGACGAGGCCGCTTTGCATCTTGCAAAAAAAAGACGATTCCTCATAAAAGTGAAACATCATACGACGTGAGAGTAGATCACAGCTACGTTACAACTGATTTTGTGGAGGTAGAGAGTTCTAGGACTGTAGATGACAGCTGGAAAGAAGGCAGGCGTGTTGTGGAGTTCGCCGTGTTGGTGGAGGGGCTGAAATTTTGTAAATTGTGTCGACTTGGGCCTATTCCCTTATCCATGGAGAATGTTATTGGTGAACTAAAGAAAGGATTAGGAGGATATTTGTATGTTAAGTGCTTGAACATTGATTGCGGTCATGTGAACTGTGTTGCGTATGGAAAATTGGTGAAAGGAAGTAAACAGGGTGCGTCGAGTTTTGCTGTCAACACAAAGCTTGGAACAGGTAACTGAATTTAAATGTAATTTTCTCGAATATATCAATTAATGAATTGAAACTGAACCTCCACTATTGATTTATATCGGTTTAATTAGCGAATTATTGTGATTTCACGTAAACCTTTACTTACATCTTCGTACTCAAGTCATTTCGTACCCAGCAAAAATAGGTCAGTTCGTACCGAATTTGGGGACATTTCATACCCAAATCTCAAGTCTAATGCCTTAGTAATGTTTGTGTTGATTTTTGTTTAAAATATACCTGATTTTTTATAGAAATTTCGTCAACCGTTTATGTAGTTTAATACTGATGACAAATCACTCTAAATCTCAAAGTGGAATATCATACTGTTACAAATGCATTCAGTATAAATTTGTGTTAATTTACCACTGTTCGAAATTTATGTAAAAATATCAGCCAGCATAATTCATACACATTTAATTACTATGAATGGAATGTATCACAGTATAGGCCTACTGTTAACTAGATGTTGCTGTGTATTTTCAGCCATGATTGACAGTGTGGGAGGACCGAATAAGGTCAATAACATGCTAGCAGCCCTGAACATACCAACTATCAGCAATAGTAAACTTAAGAAGATGGAGAGAAGGTCAGGACCAATCATTGAAAAGGTGGCTTCTGAGTCAATGAAACTAGCAGCAAATGAAGCATATCAGAGAGAAATGGAGTAAGTTTATTACACATATCAGTCTTAATTTTTTAGGGGAAATTAATTTAAGCATGAATAAACATATATATTGAAACTGGCAATTGTTTGGTTTCTTATTTGGAACTTCACATCTTTTCATGTTTTAAATGCATATATTTAGTAAAGCTAATTACAATTGATGAAGATTTTTATACATTTGAAGTAAATATCTAAAGATAAAATAGTCCATTGGATACACTCTTTGTGTTTTGTGAAAGCTCTTACCTTGTAAGTATCCATGCTATCATGATTTTCTATCTTTTTAAAGGGACATAGCTGTGTGTGAGAGTTTGAAAGCAGAGGAGTCAGCAAACTTTCTTATAAAGGACCTTGGAGTTTCTATTCTTCCAGAGGCATCTCCAATAAAAGAGTAAGTTAAAAAGTTACACGTTACTGACTTTAACCCTAAGCACACTAAATTTCTATAATGAAATGGTCCATCCTTCAATTTAGGCAATACCATTTATTATTCAATGGGGTGTTCACTGAAAATTTACTGACTTAATTGTGAACAGTGCAGATCATGATCAGACTGCAAGGATGTACAGGCTGATCTTAGTCTACACTGGTCGGTCGCAAATGCAGAATCAGTTGGATCCAGCAGGCTAAGAGTTTTTCTCTCATATCTCATATACGAAGCAAAACTTCTGTACACTCAAAATCTAATTTGCACATGTATATGAATGTGTGGAAAATATATTTGAATGAGCATAAGTTCTGACTCTAGTTGTTTACCTTGTTTTCCTCTGGCCTTTCCAGGGAAATGATATTGCCAAGTTGCAGTAATGACATCAATTGGGCAGATGACAAAGAGAGTCCACAATTCTCACAAAAGAAAGTTAATAAGAAAAGGTAGGTCTCATTTAACTGTTACATACATGTGAATGTTCATTGTAAGTACATTGTTTACATTTCAGTGAAAGGTACACACACCTTGAACAAAAGACTTCATGGTGAAAATCTCTAAAACTTTCACATTGCACTGTAGGTCTACAGATTAAGTTTATACACCAGTTTTCATTTTGTCAAAAATATCTTTAACCATTTGGCATCAAATCCACACATTGAATATGTTTGATAAATACTAAGGCCTTGTCCTTTTCATGCATGTTCAGACAAATCAATAACCCTTTTCCTCATACGACAGTTCTGCAGCAGACGACTTTGAACATATTTTGTCAAAACATAGAAAATCTCTATAATTGAATGGATAACCTATGACTAAAAGTCGAAAACATTGTGGCAAAAGGAGATATTGCACGTTTTGTGCAATTTCTTCTTTTATCACTATGTTTTCAAAAAAGTCGTCTGCTGCAGAGGCGTCAGAAAGCATCTATATGAGGGAAAGGGTTAAGATATTGAAACCATTCTTTTTATTCATCCTTTTATTACAGAACACCGAGATTTGTTGTTCATGGACACAAGCAAAGCAAAGCTAAGAAGAGTCTGGTTAAGAAGTTCCCATGTAAAACACGCTATGGTATATCTTGTGCTGTTGACACTGCCTGGCAGAAACGAGGCTTTGATAGTCTCACTTGTAAGTGAAAATTGATAGTCATGACGTAGTTCACCTCCACAGTAAGGCAATCTTGCAGAAAACATCATGATTAGTTGCACATGCTTAATTCATGTATGTATACATATAAATGTAAGCTAGTACAAAGCCAAATAATGTCGGTCCGTTGCTTGTATAAATATAAGCTGTATGGTCTCTCAAACATACATGTTGTCTGTATTTTCACTACATTGTGAAACATGATACTGGCTTTTCAAGTCATGTGTTTTACCTGTAATTCAAGATCACTGTAACTAAGAATTGAAAACTAGGGTTACAATGGGGGTCTGTTTTAAAACTGTATACATTGTAAACTATCCCTGAAGAAATGCTGTCCCAAAATGTCTTAACCCTTTACCTCATATAGACGCTTTCTGACGCCTCTGCAGCAGACGGCTTTTTGAAAACATAGTGACAAAAG